>JBAPLH010001517.1:0-33459 GCA_037897445.1 Ceriops zippeliana
CCTTGTGAAAAAAATGACTATGGACCATTTATAACATGAATTCATTCAATTTAACAAACAATGGAGTCCTTGATCTTGAATTTCATTTCCTATTGATATTAATGGTTGAATTCAAAATGAGAGAGTGCCTCCTATCATTTCTTGTTAGCAAGGTCCCTCTTTTGACTCCAAACACACTTTTTGACACATTTATCAAGAAATATAACACATGTGGCTAAACAACCTAGTATATTAATTGAATCAAACAAGTATAAACACTATTAAAACTCTAAATCTATTTAAATCAGTTAGACAAATGAGTCATTCATCGTGGTTTGCATTTTGTGCAAATGTGAACTGGTTTAATTCTGAAATTATAAGACATTCTAATCTGTTCATGTGAATTAGGCTCCTCTTATTGTTATTAGGACTATTTTTTGTGGAATAACCTTGAAATTAACTTTTTTTCCTTCATAATAAGGATATTCATTATGAGAAAAATGCCCATGGACCATCTATACGATGAATTCATTCAATTTAACAAATAATGGAGTCCTTGATCTTGAATTTCATTTCTTATTGATATTAATTATTGAATTCAAATATAGAGAGTACCTCCCATCATTTCTTGTTAGCAAGGCTCCTCTTTTTAATCCAAACACACTTTTTGACACATTTATCAAGAAATATAACACATGTGGCCAAACAACCTAGCATATTAATTGAATCAAACAAGTATAAACACTATTAAAACTCTAAATCTATTTAAATCAGTTAGTCAAATGAGTCATTCATCATGGTTTGCATTTCGTGCAAATGTGAACTGGTTTAATTCATAAATTATAAGACATTCTAATCCGTTCATGTGAATTAGGCTCCTCTTATTGTTACTAGGACTATTTTTCGTGGAATAACCTTGAAATTAACTTTTTTTCCTTCTTATTAAGGATATTCATTATGAAAAAAATGCCGATGGACCATCTATAAGATGTATTCATTCAATTTAACAAACAATGGACTCCTTGATATTGAATTTCATTTCTTATTGATATTAATTGATGAATTCAAATATAGAGAGTACCTCCCATCATTTCTTGTTAGCAAGGCTCCTCTTTTGAATCCAAACACACTTTTTGACACATTTGTTAAGAAATATAACACATGTGGCTAAACAACCTAACATATTAATTGAACGAAACAAGTATAAACACTATTAAAACTCTAAATCTATTTAAATCAGTTAGTCAAATGAGTCATTCATCATGGTTTGCATTTCGTGCAAATGTGAACTGGTTTAATTCTTAAATTTATAAGACATTCTAATCCGTTCATGTGAATTAGGCTCCTCTTATTTGTTACCAGGAATATTTTTCATGCAAATAACCTTGAAAGTAAATTCTACTTCATCCTTAATGAGTATATATTCCTTGCGAGAAAAATGCCTATGGACCATTTATAACACGAATTCATTCAATTTAACAAACAATGGGTGTCCTTGATCTTGAATTTAATTTCTTATTGATATTAATTGTTGAATTCAAAATAGAGAGAGTGCCTCCCATCATTTCTTGTTAGCAAGTCTCTCCTCTTTTGAAACCAAACACACACTTTTTGACACATTTATCAAGAAATATAACACATGTGGCTAAACAACCTAACATATTAATTGAATGAAACAATTATAAACACTATTAAAACTCTAAATCTATTTAAATCAGTTAGTCAAATGTCAGTCATTCATCATGGTTTGCATTTCGTGCAAATGTGAACTTGTTTAATTCTTAAATTATAAGACATTCTAATCTGTTCATGTGAATTAGGCTCCTCTTATTGTTACTAGGAGGACTATTTTTCGTGGAATAACCTTGAAATTAACTTCTTCTCCTTCTTATTAAGGATATTCATTATGAAAAAAATGCCCATGGACCATCAATAAGATGTATTCATTCAATTTAACAAAGAATGGAGTCCTTGATCTTGAATTTCATTTCTTATTGATATTCATTGTTGAATTGAAATATAAAGAGTGCGTCCCATCATTTCTTGTTAGCAAGGCTCCTCTTTTGAATCCAAATACACTTTTTGACACAATTATCATGAAATATAATACATGTGGCTAAACAACCTAGTATATTAATTGAATCAAACAAGTATAAACACAATTAAAACTCTAAATCTATATAAATCAGTTAGTCAAATGAGTCATTCATCATGGTTTGCATTTTGTGCAAATGTGAACTGGTTTAATTTTGAAATTATAAGACATTCTAATCTGTTCAAGGGAATTAGGCTCCTCTTAATATTAGTAGGACTTTTTTCATTAAATAACCTTGAAAGTAAATTCTACTTCATCCTTAATGAGTATATTCTTTGTGAAAAAAATGACTATGGACCATTTATAACATGAATTCATTCAATTTAACAAACAATGGAGTCCTTGATCTTGAATTTCATTTCTTATTGATATTAATTGTTGAATTCAAAATCAGAGAGTGCCTCCTATCATTTGTTGTTAGCAAGGCCCTCTTTTGACTCCAAACACACTTTTTGACACATTTATCAAGAAATATAACACATGTGGCTAAACAACCTAGTATATTAATTGAATCAAACAAGTATAAATACTATTAAAACTCTAAATCTATTTAAATCAGTTAGACAAATGAGTCATTCATCGTGGTTTGCATTTTGTGCAAATGTGAACTGGTTTAATTCTGAAATTATAAGACATTCTAATCTGTTCATGTGAATTAGGCTCCTCTTATTGTTACTAGGACTATTTTTTGTGGAATAACCTTGAAATTAACTTTTTTTCCTTCATAATAAGGATATTCATTATGAGAAAAATGCCCATGGACCATTTATACGATGAATTCATTCAATTTAACAAATAATGGAGTCCTTGATCTTGAATTTCATTTCTGATTGATATTAATTTTTGAATTCAAATATAGAGAGTACCTCCCATCATTTCTTGTTAGCAAGGCTCTTGTTTTTAATCCAAACACACTTTTTGAGACATTTAACATGAAATATTACACATGTGGCTAAACAACCTAGTATATTAATTGAATCCAACAAGTATAAACATTATTAAAACTCTAAATCTATTTAAATCAGTTAGTCAAATGAGTCATTCATCATGGTTTGCATTTTGTGCAAATGTGAACTGGTTTAATTCATAAATTAACTTCTTCTCCTTCTTATTAAGGATATTCTTTATGAAAAAAATGCCCATGGACCATTTATAAGATATATTCATTCAATTTAACAAACAATGGAGTCCTTGATATTGAATTTCATTTCTTATTGATATTAATTGTTGAATTCAAATATAGAGAGTACCTCCCATCATTTCTTGTTAGCAAGGCTCCTCTTTTGACTCCAAACATTCTTTTTGACACATCTAACATGAAATTTCACACATGTGGCTAAACAACCTAGTATATTAATTCAATCAAACAAGTATAAACACTATTAAAACTCTAAATCTATTTAAATCAGTTAGTCAAAGGAGTCATTCATCATGGTTTGCATTTCGTGCAAATGTGAATTGGTTTAATTCTGAAATTATAAGACATTCTAATCCGTTCAAGTGAATTAGGCTCCTCTTACTGTTACTAGGACTATTTTTCATGAAATAACCTTGAAATTAAATTCTACTTCATCCTTAATGAGTATATTCCTTGTGAAAAAAATGACTATGGACCATTTATAACATGAATTCATTCAATTTAACAAACAATGGAGTCCTTGATCTTGAATTTCATTTCCTATTGATATTAATGGTTGAATTCAAAATGAGAGAGTGCCTCCTATCATTTCTTGTTAGCAAGGTCCCTCTTTTGACTCCAAACACACTTTTTGACACATTTATCAAGAAATATAACACATGTGGCTAAACAACCTAGTATATTAATTGAATCAAACAAGTATAAACACTATTAAAACTCTAAATCTATTTAAATCAGTTAGACAAATGAGTCATTCATCGTGGTTTGCATTTTGTGCAAATGTGAACTGGTTTAATTCTGAAATTATAAGACATTCTAATCTGTTCATGTGAATTAGGCTCCTCTTATTGTTATTAGGACTATTTTTTGTGGAATAACCTTGAAATTAACTTTTTTTCCTTCATAATAAGGATATTCATTATGAGAAAAATGCCCATGGACCATCTATACGATGAATTCATTCAATTTAACAAATAATGGAGTCCTTGATCTTGAATTTCATTTCTTATTGATATTAATTATTGAATTCAAATATAGAGAGTACCTCCCATCATTTCTTGTTAGCAAGGCTCCTCTTTTTAATCCAAACACACTTTTTGACACATTTATCAAGAAATATAACACATGTGGCCAAACAACCTAGCATATTAATTGAATCAAACAAGTATAAACACTATTAAAACTCTAAATCTATTTAAATCAGTTAGTCAAATGAGTCATTCATCATGGTTTGCATTTCGTGCAAATGTGAACTGGTTTAATTCATAAATTATAAGACATTCTAATCCGTTCATGTGAATTAGGCTCCTCTTATTGTTACTAGGACTATTTTTCGTGGAATAACCTTGAAAATTAACTTTTTTTTCCTTCTTATTAAGGATATTCATTATGAAAAAAATGCCGATGGACCATCTATAAGATGTATTCATTCAATTTAACAAACAATGGACTCCTTGATATTGAATTTCATTTCTTATTGATATTAATTGATGAATTCAAATATAGAGAGTACCTCCCATCATTTCTTGTTAGCAAGGCTCCTCTTTTGAATCCAAACACACTTTTTGACACATTTGTTAAGAAATATAACACATGTGGCTAAACAACCTAACATATTAATTGAACGAAACAAGTATAAACACTATTAAAACTCTAAATCTATTTAAATCAGTTAGTCAAATGAGTCATTCATCATGGTTTGCATTTCGTGCAAATGTGAACTGGTTTAATTCTTAAATTATAAGACATTCTAATCCGTTCATGTGAATTAGGCTCCTCTTATTGTTACCAGGAATATTTTTCATGCAATAACCTTGAAAGTAAATTCTACTTCATCCTTAATGAGTATATTCCTTGCGAGAAAAATGCCTATGGACCATTTATAACACGAATTCATTCAATTTAACAAACAATGGTGTCCTTGATCTTGAATTTAATTTCTTATTGATATTAATTGTTGAATTCAAAATAAGAGAGTGCCTCCCATCATTTCTTGTTAGCAAGTCTCCTCTTTTGAAACCAAACACACTTTTTGACACATTTATCAAGAAATATAACACATGTGGCTAAACAACCTAACATATTAATTGAATGAAACAATTATAAACACTATTAAAACTCTAAATCTATTTAAATCAGTTAGTCAAATGAGTCATTCATCATGGTTTGCATTTCGTGCAAATGTGAACTTGTTTAATTCTTAAATTATAAGACATTCTAATCTGTTCATGTGAATTAGGCTCCTCTTATTGTTACTAGGACTATTTTTCGTGGAATAACCTTGAAATTAACTTCTTCTCCTTCTTATTAAGGATATTCATTATGAAAAAAATGCCCATGGACCATCAATAAGATGTATTCATTCAATTTAACAAAGAATGGAGTCCTTGATCTTGAATTTCATTTCTTATTGATATTCATTGTTGAATTGAAATATAAAGAGTGCGTCCCATCATTTCTTGTTAGCAAGGCTCCTCTTTTGAATCCAAATACACTTTTTGACACAATTATCATGAAATATAATACATGTGGCTAAACAACCTAGTATATTAATTGAATCAAACAAGTATAAACACAATTAAAACTCTAAATCTATATAAATCAGTTAGTCAAATGAGTCATTCATCATGGTTTGCATTTTGTGCAAATGTGAACTGGTTAAATTCAAAAATTATAAGACATTCTAATCTGTTCATGTGAATTAGGCTCCTCTTATTGTTACTAGGACTATTTTTCGTGAAATAACCTTGAAAGTAAATTCTACTTCATCCTTAATGAGTATATTCCTTGCGAAAAAAATGCCTATGGACCATTTATAACATGTATTCATTCAATTTAACAAACAATGGAGTCCTTGATCTTGAATTTCATTTCTTATTGATATTAATTGTTGAATTCAAAATAAGAGAGTGCCTCCCATCATTTCTTGTTAGCAAGTCTGCTCTTTTGAAACCAAACACACTTTTTGACACATTTATCAAGAAATATAACACATGTGGCTAAACAACCTAGAATATTAATTGAATCAAACAAGTATAAACACTATGAAAACTCTAAATCTATTTAAATCAGTTAGTCAAATGAGTCATTCATCATGGTTTGCATTTCGTGCAAATGTGAACTGGTTTAATTCTTAAATTATAAGACATTCTAATCCGTTCATGTGAATTAGGCTCCTCTTATTGTAAGTAGGACTATTTTTCGTGGAATAACCTTGAAATTAACTTTTTTTCCTTCTTATTAAGGAAATTCATTATGAAAAAAAGGCCCATGGACCATCTATAAGATGTATTCATTCAATTTGACAAACAATGGAGTCCTTGATCTTGAATTTCATTTCTTATTGATATTAATTGTTGAATTCAAATATAGAGAGTACCTCCCACCATTTCTTGTTAGCAAGGCACCTCTTTTTAATCCAAACACACTTTTTGACACATTTATCAAGAAATATACCACATGTGGCCAAACAACCTAGCATATTAATTGAATGAAAAAACTATAAACACTATTAAAACACTAAATCTATTTAAATCAGTTAGTCAAATGAGTCATTCATCATGGTTTGCATTTCGTGCAAATGTTAACTGGTTTAATTCTTAAATTATAAGACATTCTAATCCGTTCATGTGAATTAGGCTCCTCTTATTGTTACTAGGACTATTTTTTGTGGAATAACCTTGAAATTAACTTTTTTTCCTTCTTATTAAAGATATTCATTATGAAAAAAATGCCGATGGACCATCTATAAGATGTATTCATTCAATTTGACAAACAATGGAGTCCTTGATCTTGAATTTCATTTCTTATTGATATTAATTGTTGAATTCAAATATAGAGAGTACCTCCCACCATTTCTTGTTAGCAAGGCTCCTCTTTTTAATCCAAACACACTTTTTGACACATTTATCAAGAAATATACCACATGTGGCCAAACAACCTAGCATATTAATTGAATGAAAAAACTATAAACACTATTAAAACACTAAATCTATTTAAATCAGTTAGTCAAATGAGTCATTCATCATGGTTTGCATTTTGTGCAAATGTCAACTGGTTTAATTTTGAAATTATAAGACATTCTAATCTGTTCATGTGAATTAGGTTCCTCTTATTGTTACTAGGACTATTTTTTGTGGAATAACCTTGAATTTAACTTTTTTTCCTTCTTATTTAGGATATTCATTATGAGAAAAATGCCCATGGACAATATATACAATGAATTCATTCAATTTAACGAACAATGGAGTCCTTGATCTTGAATTTCATTTCTTATGGATATTAATTGTTGAATTCAAATATAGAGATTACCTCCCATCATTTCTTGTTAGCAACGCTCCTCTTTTTGACTCAAAAACACACTTTTTGACACATTTAACATGAAATATAACACATGTGGCTAAACAACCTAGTATATTTATTGAATCAAACAAGTATAAACACTATTAAAACACTAAATCTATTTAAATCAGTTACTCAAATGTGTCATTCATCATGGTTTGCATTTCGTGCAAATGTGAACTGGTTTGATTCTGAAATTATAAGACATTCTAATCCGTTCAAGTGAATTAGGCTCCTCTTATTGTTACGTGGACTATTTTTCATGAAATAACCTTGAAAGTAAATTCTACTTCATCCTTAATGAGTATATTCCTTGTGAAAAAAATGACTATGGACCATTTATAACATGAATTCATTCAATTTAACAAACAATGGAGTCCTTGATCTTGAATTTCATTTCTTATTGATATTAATTATTGAATTCAAAATGAGAGAGTGCCTCCCATCATTTCTTGTTAGCAAGGTGCCTCTTTTGACTCCAAACACACTTTTTGACACATTTATCAAGAAATATAACACATGTGGCCAAACAACCTAGCATATTAATTGAATGAAACAACTATAAACACTATTAAAACTCTAAATCTATTTAAATCAGTTAGTCAAATGAGTCATTCATCATGGTTTGCATTTCGTGCAAATGTGAACTGGTTTAATTCTTAAATTATAAGACATTCTAATCCGTTCATGTGAATTAGGCTGCTTTTATTGTTACTAGGACTATTTTTCGTGGAATAACCTTGAAATTAACTTCTTCTCCTTCTTATTAAGGATATTCATTATCAAAAAAATGCCCATGGACCATCAATAAGATGTATTCATTCAATTTAACAAAGAATGGAGTCCTTGATCTTGAATTTCATTTCTTATTGATATTCATTGTTGAATTGAAATATAAAGAGTGCGTCCCATCATTTCTTGTTAGCAAGGCTCCTCTTTTGAATCCAAATACACTTTTTGACACAATTATCATGAAATATAATACATGTGGCGAAACAACCTAGTATATTAATTGAATCAAACAAGTATAAACACTATTAAAACACTAAATCTATTTAAATCAGTTACTCAAATGTGTCATTCATCATGGTTTGCATTTCGTGCAAATGTGAACTGGTTTAATTCTGAAATTATAACATATTCTAATCCGTTCAAGTCAATTAGGCTCCTCTTATTGTTACGTGGACTATTTTTCATGAAATAACCTTGAAAGTAAATTCTACTTCATCCTTAATGAGTATATTCCTTGTGAAAAAAATGACTATGGACTATTTATAACATGAATTCATTGAATTTAACAAACAATGGAGTCCTTGATCTTGAATTTCATTTCTTATTGATATTAATTGTTGAATTCAAATATAGAGAGTACCTCCCATCATTTCTTGTTAGCAAGGCTCCTCTTTTTAATCAAAACACACTTTTTGACACATTTATCAAGAAAATATAACACATGTGGCCAAACAACCTAGCATATTAATTGAATGAAACAACTATAAACACTATTAAAACTCTAAATCTATTTAAATCAGTTAGTCAAATGAGTCATTCATAATGGTTTGCATTTCGTGCAAATGTGAACTGGTTTAATTCTTAAATTATAAGACATTCTAATCTGTTCATGTGAATTAGACTCCTTTTATTGTTACTAGGACAATGTTTCGTGGAATAACCTTGAAATTAACTTTTTTTCCTTCTTATTAATGATATTCATTATGAAAAAAATGTCAAAGACCATTTATAAGATGTATTCATTCAATTTAAAAAACAATGGAGTCCTTGATCTTGAATTTCATTTCTTATTGATATTAATTGTTGAATTCAAAATAAGAGAGTGCCTCCCATCATTTCTTGTTAGCAAGTCTGCTCTTTTGAAACCAAACACACTTTTTGACACATTTATAAAGAAATATAACACATGTGGCTAAACAACCTAGCATATTAAATGAATCAAACAAGTATAAACACTATTAAAAGTCCAAATCTGTTTAAATCAGTTAGTCAAATGAGTCATTCATCATGGTTTGCATTTCGTGCAAATGTGAACTGGTTTAATTCTTAAATTATAAGACATTCTAATCCGTTCATGTGAATTAGGTTCCTCTTATTGTTACTAGGACTATTTTTCGTGGAATAACCTTAAAATTAACTTTTTTTCCTTCATAATAAGGATGTTCATTATGAGAAAAATGCCCATGGACCATCTATATGATGAATTCATTCAATTTAACAAATAATGGAGTCCTTGATCTTGAATTTCTTTTCTTATTGATATTAATTGTTGAATTCAAAATGAGAGAGTGCCTCCTATCATTTCTTGTTAGCAAGGCCCTCTTTTGACTCCAAACACACTTTTTGACACATTTATCAAGAAATATAACACATGTGGCTAAACAACCTAGTATATTAATTGAATCAAACAAGTATAAACACTATTAAAACTCTAAATCTATTTAAATCTGTTAGACAAATGAGTCATTCATCATGGTTTGCATTTTGTGCAAATGTGAACTGGTTTAATTCTTAAATTATAAGACATTCTAATCTGTTCATGTGAATTAGGCTCCTCTTATTGTTACTAGGACTATTTTTTGTGGAATAACCTTGAAATTAACTTTTTTTCCTTCATAATAAGGATATTCATTATGAGAAAAATGCCCATGGACCATTTATACGATGAATTCATTCAATTTAACAAATAATGGAGTCCTTGATCTTGAATTTCATTTCTTATTGATATTAATTGTTGAATTCAAATATAGAGAGTACCTCCCATCATTTCTTGTTAGCAAGGCTCTTGTTTTTAATCCAAACACACTTTTTGAGACATTTAACATGAAATATTACACATGTGGCTAAACAACCTAGTATATTAATTGAATCCAACAAGTATAAACATTATTAAAACTCTAAATCTATTTAAATCAGTTAGTCAAATGAGTCATTCATCATGGTTTGCATTTTGTGCAAATGTGAATTGGTTTAATTCTTAAATTAACTTCTTCTCCTTCTTGTTAAGTATATTCTTTATGAAAAAAATGCCCATGGACCATTTATAAGATATATTCATTCAATTTAACAAACAATGGAGTCCTTGATATTGAATTTCATTTCTTATGGATATTAATTGTTGAATTCAAATATAGAGAGTACCTCCCATCATTTCTTGTTAGCAAGGCTCCTCTTTTGACTCCAAACATACTTTTTGACACATCTAACATGAAATATAACACATGTGGCTAAACAACCTAGTATATTAATTCAATCAAACAAGTATAAACACTATTAAAACTCTAAATCTATTTAAATCAGTTAGTCAAATGAGTCATTCATCATGGTTTGCATTTCGTGCAAATGTGAATTGGTTTAATTCTGAAATTATAAGACATTCTAATCCGTTCAAGTGAATTAGGCTCCTCTTATTGTTACTAGGAATATTTTTCATGAAATAACCTTGAAATTAAATTCTACTTCATCCTTAATGAGTATATTCCTTGTGAAAAAAATGACTATGGACCATTTATAACATGAATTCATTCAATTTAACAAACAATGGAGTCATTGATCATGAATTTCATTTCCTATTGATATTAATTGTTGAATTCAAAATGAGAGAGTGCCTCCTATCATTTCTTGTTAACGAGGCCCCTCTTTTGACTCCAAACACACTTTTTGACACATTTATCAAGAAATATAACACATGTGGCTAAACAACCTAGCATATTAATTGAATAAAACAACTATGAACACTATTAAAACTCTAAATCTATTTAAATCAGTTAGTCAAATGAGTCATTCATCATGGTTTGCATTTCGTGCAAATGTGAACTGGTTTAATTCTTAAATTATAAGACATTCTAATCCGTTCATGTGAATTAGGCTCCTTTTATTGTTACTAGGACTATTTTTCGTGGAATAACCTTGAAATTAACTTCTTCTCCTTCTTATTAAGGATATTCATTATCAAAAAAATGCCCATGGACCATCAATAAGATGTATTCATTCAATTTAACAAAGAATGGAGTCCTTGATCTTGAATTTCATTTCTTATTGATATTCATTGTTGAATTGAAATATAAAGAGTGCGTCCCATCATTTCTTGTTAGCAAGGCTCCTCTTTTGAATCCAAATACACTTTTTGACACAATTATCATGAAATATAATACATGTGGCGAAACAACCTAGTATATTAATTGAATCAAACAAGTATAAACACTATTAAAACACTAAATCTATTTAAATCAGTTACTCAAATGTGTCATTCATCATGGTTTGCATTTCATGCAAATGTGAACTGGTTTAATTCTGAAATTATAACATATTCTAATCCGTTCAAGTCAATTAGGCTCCTCTTATTGTTACGTGGACTATTTTTCATGAAATAACCTTGAAAGTAAATTCTACTTCATCCTTAATGAGTATATTCCTTGTGAAAAAAATGACTATGGACCATTTATAACATGAATTCATTGAATTTAACAAACAATGGAGTCCTTGATCTTGAATTTCATTTCTTATTGATATTAATTGTTGAATTCAAATATAGAGAGTATCTCCCATCATTTCTTGTTAGCAAGGCTCCTCTTTTTAATCAAAACACATTTTTTGACACATTTATCAAGAAATATAACACATGTGGCCAAACAACCTAGCATATTAATTGAATGAAACAACTATAAACACTATTAAAACTCTAAATCTATTTAAATCAGTTAGTCAAATGAGTCATTCATAATGGTTTGCATTTCGTGCAAATGTGAACTGGTTTAATTCTTAAATTATAAGACATTCTAATCTGTTCATGTGAATTAGACTCCTTTTATTGTTACTAGGACAATTTTTCGTGGAATAACCTTGAAATTAACTTTTTTTCCTTCTTATTAAGGATATTCATTATGAAAAAAATGCCAAGGACCATCTATAAGATGTATTCATTCAATTTAAAAAACAATGGAGTCCTTGATCTTGAATTTCATTTCTTATTGATATTAATTGTTGAATTCAAAATAAGAGAGTGCCTCCCATCATTTCTTGTTAGCAAGTCTGCTCTTTTGAAACCAAACACACTTTTTGACGCATTTATAAAGAAATATAACACATATGGCTAAACAACCTAGCATATTAAATGAATCAAACAAGTATAAACACTATTAAAAGTCCAAATCTGTTTAAATCAGTTAGTCAAATGAGTCATTCATCATGGTTTGCATTTCGTGCAAACGTGAACTGGTTTAATTCTTAAATTATAAGACATTCTGATCCGTTCATGTGAATTAGGTTCCTCTTATTGTTACTAGGACTATTTTTCGTGGAATAACCTTAAAATTAACTTTTTTTCCTTCATAATAAGGATGTTCATTATGAGAAAAATGCCCATGGACCATCTATACAATGAATTCATTCAATTTAACAAATAATGGAGTCCTTGATCTTGAATTTCTTGTCTTATTGATATTAATTGTTGAATTCAAAATGAGAGAGTGCCTCCTATCATTTCTTGTTAGCAAGGCCCTCTTTTGACTCCAAACACACTTTTTGACACATTTATCAAGAAATATAACACATGTGGCTAAACAACCTAGTATATTAATTGAATCAAACAAGTATAAACACTATTAAAACTCTAAATCTATTTAAATCTGTTAGACAAATGAGTCATTCATCATGGTTTGCATTTTGTGCAAATGTGAACTGGTTTAATTCTGAAATTATAAGACATTCTAATCTGTTCATGTGAATTAGGCTCCTCTTATTGTTACTAGGACTATTTTTTGTGGAATAACCTTGAAATTAACTTTTTTTCCTTCATAATAAGGATATTCATTATGAGAAAAATGCCCATGGACCATTTATACGATGAATTCATTCAATTTAACAAATAATGGAGTCCTTGATCTTGAATTTCATTTCTTATTTATATTAATTGTTGAATTCAAATATAGAGAGTACCTCCCATCATTTCTTGTTAGCAAGGCTCTTGTTTTTAATCCAAACACACTTTTTGAGACATTTAACATGAAATATTAAGCATGTGGCTAAACAACCTAGTATATTAATTGAATCCAACAAGTATAAACATTATTAAAACTCTAAATCTATTTAAATCAGTTAGTCAAATGAGTCATTCATCATGGTTTGCATTTTGTGCAAATGTGAACTGGTTTAATTCTTAAATTAACTTCTTCTCCTTCTTATTAAGGATATTCTTTATGAAAAAAATGCCCATGGACCATTTATAAGATATATTCATTCAATTTAACAAACAATGGAGTCCTTGATATTGAATTTCATTTCTTATTGATATTAATTGTTGAATTCAAATATAGAGAGTACCTCCCATCATTTCTTGTTAGCAAGGCTCCTCTTTTGACTCCAAACATACTTTTTGACACATCTAACATGAAATATAACACATGTGGCTAAACAACCTAGTATATTAATTCAATCAAACAACTATAAACACTATTAAAACTCTAAATCTATTTAAATCAGTTAGTCAAATGATTCATTCATCATGGTTTGCATTTCGTGCAAATGTGAATTGGTTTAATTCTAAAATTATAAGACATTGTAATCCGTTCATGTGAATTAGGCTCCTCTTATTGTTACTAGGAATATTTTTCATGAAATAACCTTGAAATTAAATTCTACTTCATCCTTAATGAGTATATTCCTTGTGAAAAAAATGACTATGGACCATTTATAACATGAATTCATTCAATTTAACAAACAATGGAGTCATTGATCTTCAATTTCATTTCCTATTGATATTAATTGTTGAATTCAAAATGAGAGAGTGCCTCCTATCATTTCTTGTTAACAAGGCCCCTCTTTTGACTCCAAACACACTTTTTGACACATTTATCAAGAAATATAACACATGTGGCCAAACAACCTAGCATATTAATTGAATCAAACAAGTATAAACACTATTAAAACTCTAAATCTATTTAAATCAGTTAGTCAAATGAGTCATTCATCATGGTTTGCATTTCGTGCAAATGTGAACTGGTTTAATTCATAAATTATAAGACATTCTAATCCGTTCATGTGAATTAGGCTCCTTTTATTGTTACTAGGACTATTTTTCGTGGAATAAACTTGAAATTAACTTCTTCTCCTTCTTATTAAGGATATTCATTATCAAAAAAATGCCCATGGACCATCAATAAGATGTATTCATTCAATTTAACAAAGAATGGAGTCCTTGATCTTGAATTTCATTTCTTATTGATATTCATTGTTGAATTGAAATATAAAGAGTGCGTCCCATCATTTCTTGTTAGCAAGGCTCCTCTTATTGTTACTAGGAATATTTTTCATGAAATAACCTTGAAATTAAATTCTACTTCATCCTTAATGAGTATATTCCTTGTGAAAAAAATGACTATGGACCATTTATAACATGAATTCATTCAATTTAACAAACAATGGAGTCATTGATCTTGAATTTCATTTCCTATTGATATTAATTGTTGAATTCAAAATGAGAGAGTGCCTCCTATCATTTCTTGTTAACAAGGCCCCTCTTTTGACTCCAAACACACTTTTTGACACATTTATCAAGAAATATAACACATGTAGCTAAACAACCTAGTATATTAATTGAATCAAACAAGTATAAACACTATTAAAACTCTAAATCTATTTAAATCAGTTAGAAAAATGAGTCATTCATCATCGTTTGCATTTTGTGCAAATGTGAACTGGTTTAATTCTGAAATTATAAGACATTCTTATCCATTCATGTGAATTAGGCTCCTCTTATTGTTACTAGGACAATATTTCGTGGAATAACCTTGAAATTAACTTTTTTTCCTTCTTATTAAGGATATTAATTATGAAAAAAATGCCGATGGACCATCTATAAGATGTATTTATTCAATTTAACAAACAATGGAGTCCTTGATCTTGAATTTCATTTCTTATTGATATTAATTGTTGAATTCAAAATAAGAGAGTGCCTCCCGTCATTTCTTGTTAGCAAGTCTCCTCTTTTGAAACCAAACACACTTTTTGACACATTTATCAAGAAATATAACACATGTGGCTAAACAACCGAGCATATTGATTGAATCAAACAAGTATAAACACTATTAAAACTCTTAATCTATTTAAATTAGTTAGTCAAATGAGTCATTCATCATGGTTTGCATTTCGTGCAAATGTGAACTGGTTTAATTCATAAATTATAAGACATTCTAATCCGTTCATGTGAATTAGGCTCCTCTTATTGTTACTAGGACTATTTTTCGTGGAATAACCTTGAAATTAACTTTTTTTCCTTCTTATTAAGGATATTCATTATGAAAAAAATGCCGATGGACCATCTATAAGATGTATTCATTCAATTTAACAAACAATGGAGTCCTTGATCTTCAATTTAATTTCTTATTGATATTAATTGTTGAATTCAAAATAAGAGAGTGCCTCCCATCATTACTTGTTAGCAAGTCTCCTCTTTTGAAAACAAACACACTTTTTGACACATTTATCAAGAAATATAACACATGTGGCTAAACAACCTAACATATTAATTGAATGAAACAAGTATAAACACTATTAAAACTCTAAATCTATTTAAATCAGTTAGTCAAATGAGTCATTCATCATGGTTTGCATTTCGTGCAAATGTGAACTGGTTTAATTCTTAAATTATAAGACATTCTAATCCGTTCATGTGAATTAGGCTCCTCTTATTGTAACTAGGACTATTTTTCGTGGAATAACCTTCAAATTAACTTTTTTTCCTTCTTATTAAGGAAATTCATTATGAAAAAAAGGCCCATGGACCATCTATAAGATGTATTCATTCAATTTAACAAACAATGGACTCCTTGATATTGAATTTCATTTCTTATTGATATTCATTGTTGAATTGAAATATGAAGAGTGCGTCCCATCATTTCTTGTTAGCAAGGCTCCTCTTTTGAATCCAAATACACTTTTTGACACAATTATCATGAAATACAATACATGTGGCTAAACAACCTAGTATATTAATTGAATCAAACAAGTATAAACACAATTAAAACTCTAAATCTATATAAATCAGTTAGTCAAATGAGTCATTCATCATGGTTTGCATTTTGTGCAAATGTGAACTGGTTAAATTCAAAAATTATAAGACATTCTAATCTGTTCATGTGAATTAGGCTCCTCTTATTGTTACTAGGACTATTTTTCGTGAAATAACCTTGAAAGTAAATTCTACTTCATCCTTAATGAGTATATTCCTTGCGAAAAAAATGCCTATGGACCATTTATAACATGAATTCATTCAATTTAACAAACAATGGAGTCCTTGATCTTGAATTTCATTTCTTATTGATATTAATTGTTGAATTCAAATATAGAGAGTACCTCCCATCATTTCTTGTTAGCAAGGCTCCTCTTTTTAATCCAAATACACTTTTTGACACATTTATCAAGAAATATAACACATGTGGCCAAACAACCTAGCATATTAATTGAATGAAACAAGTATAAACACTATTAAAACTCTAAATCTATTTAAATCAGTTAGTCAAATGAGTCATTCATCATGGTTTGCATTTCGTGCAAATGTGAACTGGTTTAATTCTTAAATTATAAGACATTCTAATCCGTTCATGTGAATTAGGCTCCTCTTATTGTAACTAGGACTATTTTTCGTGGAATAACCTTCAAATTAACTTTTTTTCCTTCTTATTAAGGAAATTCATTATGAAAAAAAGGCCCATGGACCATCTATAAGATGTATTCATTCAATTTAACAAACAATGGACTCCTTGATATTGAATTTCATTTCTTATTGATATTAATTGATGAATTCAAATATAGAGAGTACCTCCCATCATTTCTTGTTAGCAAGGCTCCTCTTTTGAACCCAAACACACTTTTTGACACATTTGTCAAAAAATATAACACATGTGGCTAAACAACCTAACATATTAATTGAACGAAACAAGTATAAACACTATTAAAACTCTAAATCTATTTAAATCAGTTAGTCAAATGAGTCATTCATCATGGTTTGCATTTCGTGCAAATGTGAACTGGTTTAATTCTTAAATTATAAGACATTCTAATCCGTTCATGTGAATTAGGCTCCTCTTATTGTTACCAGGAATATTTTTCATGCAATAACCTTGAAAGTAAATTCTACTTCATCCTTAATGAGTATATTCCTTGCGAAAAAAATGCCTATGGACCATTTATAACATGAATTCATTCAATTTAACAAACAGTGGAGTCCTTGATCTTGAATTTAATTTCTTATTGATATTAATTGTTGAATTCAAAATAAGAGAGTGCCTCCCATCATTTCTTGTTAGCAAGTCTCCTCTTTTGAAACCAAACACACTTTTTGACACATTTATTAAGAAATATAACACATGTGGCTAAACAACCTAACATATTAATTGAATGAAACAAGTATAAACACTATTAAAACTCTAAATCTATTTAAATCAGTTAGTCAAATGAGTCATTCATCATGGTTTGCATTTCGTGCAAATGTGAACTGGTTTAATTCGTAAATTATAAGACATTCTAATCCGTTCATGTGAATTAGGCTCCTCTTATTGTAACTAGGACTATTTTTCGTGGAATAACCTTGAAATTAACTTTTTTTCCTTCTTATTAAGGAAATTCATTATGAAAAAAAGGCCCATGGACCATCTATAAGATGTATTCATTCAATTTAACAAACAATGGAGTCCTTGATATTGAATTTCATTTCTTATTGATATTCATTGTTGAATTGAAATATAAAGAGTGCGTCCCATCATTTCTTGTTAGCAAGGCTCCTCTTTTGAATCCAAATACACTTTTTGACACAATTATCATGAAATACAATACATGTGGCTAAACAACCTAGTATATTAATTGAATCAAACAAGTATATAAACACAATTAAAAACTCTAAATCTATATAAATCAGTTAGTCAAATGAGTCATTCATCATGGTTTGCATTTTGTGCAAATGTGAACTGGTTTAAATTCAAAAATTATAAGACATTCTAATCTGTTCATGTGAATTAGGCTCCTCTTATTGTTATTGTTACTAGGACTATTTTTTTTCGTGAAATAACCTTGAAAGTAAATTCTACTTCATCCTTAATGAGTATATTCCTTGCGAAAAAAATGCCTATTGACCATTTATAACATGAATTCATTCAATTTAACAAACAATGGAGTCCTTGATCTTGAATTTCATTTCTTATTGATATTAATTGTTGAATTCAAATATAGAGAGTACCTCCCATCATTTCTTGTTAGCAAGGCTCCTCTTTTTAATCCAAATACACTTTTTGACACATTTATCAAGAAATATAACACATGTGGCCAAACAACCTAGCATATTAATTGAATGAAACAACTATAAACACTATTAAAACTCTAAATCTATTTAAATCAGTTAGTCAAATGAGTCATTCATCATGGTTTGCATTTCGTGCAAATGTGAACTGGTTTAATTCTTAAATTATAAGACATTCTAATCCGTTCATGTGAATTAGGCTCCTCTTATTGTTACCAGGAGGAATATTTTTCATGCAATAACCTTGAAAGTAAATTCTACTTCATCCTTAATGAGTATATTCCTTGCGAAAAAAATGCCTATGGACCATTTATAACATGAATTCATTCAATTTAACAAACAATGGAGTCCTTGATCTTGAATTTAATTTCTTATTGATATTAATTGTTGAATTCAAAATAAGAGAGTGCCTCCCATCATTTCTTGTTAGCAAGTCTCCTCTTTTGAAACCAAACACACTTTTTTTGACACATTTATTAAGAAATATAACACATGTGGCTAAACAACCTAACATATTAATTGAATGAAACAAGTATAAACACTATTAAAACTCTAAATCTATTTAAATCAGTTAGTCAAATGAGTCATTCATCATGGTTTGCATTTCGTGCAAATGTGAACTGGTTTAATTCGTAAATAAATATAAGACATTCTAATCCGTTCATGTGAATTAGGCTCCTCTTATTGTAACTAGGACTATTTTTTTCGTGGAATAACCTTGAAATTAACTTTTTTTTCCTTCTTATTAAGGAAATTCATTATGAAAAAAAAGGCCCATGGACCATCTATAAGATGTATTCATTCAATTTAACAAACAATGGAGTCCTTGATATTGAATTTCATTTCTTATTGATATTCATTGTTGAATTGAAAATATAAAGAGTGCGTCCCATCATTTCTTGTTAGCAAGGCTCCTCTTTTGAATCCAAATACACTTTTTGACACAATTATCATGAAATATAATAACACATGTGGCTAAACAACCTAGTATATTAATTGAATCAAACAAGTATAAACACAATTAAAACTCTAAATCTATATAAATCAGTTAGTCAAATGAGTCATTCATCATGGTTTGCATTTTGTGCAAATGTGAACTGGTTAAATTCAAAAATTATAAGACATTCTAATCTGTTCATGTGAATTAGGCTCCTCTTATTGTTACTAGGACTATTTTTCGTGAAATAACCTTGAAAGTAAATTCTACTTCATCCTTAATGAGTATATTCCTTGCGAAAAAAATGCCTATGGACCATTTATAACATGAATTCATTCAATTTAACAAACAATGGAGTCCTTGATCTTGAATTTCATTTCTTATTGATATTAATTGTTGAATTCAAATATAGAGAGTACCTCCCATCATTTCTTGTTAGCAAGGCTCCTCTTTTTAATCCAAATACACTTTTTGACACATTTATCAAGAAATATAACACATGTGGCCAAACAACCTAGCATATTAATTGAATGAAACAACTATAAACACTATTAAAACTCTAAATCTATTTAAATCAGTTAGTCAAATGAGTCATTCATCATGGTTTGCATTTCGTGCAAATGTGAACTGGTTTAATTCTTAAATTATAAGACATTCTAATCCGTTCATGTGAATTAGGCTCCTCTTATTGTTACCAGGAATATTTTTCATGCAATAACCTTGAAAGTAAATTCTACTTCATCCTCCTTAATGAGTATATTCCTTGCGAAAAAAATGCCTATGGACCATTTATAACATGAATTCATTCAATTTAACAAACAATGGAGTCCTTGATCTTGAATTTAATTTCTTATTGATATTAATTGTTGAATTCAAAATAAGAGAGTGCCTCCCATCATTTCTTGTTAGCAAGTCTCCTCTTTTGAAACCAAACACACTTTTTGACACATTTATTAAGAAATATAACACATGTGGCTAAACAACCTAACATATTAATTGAATGAAACAAGTATAAACACTATTAAAACTCTAAATCTATTTAAATCAGTTAGTCAAAATGAGTCATTCATCATGGTTTGCATTTCGTGCAAATGTGAACTGGTTTAATTCTTAAATTATAAGACATTCTAATCCGTTCATGTGAATTAGGCTCCTCTTATTGCAACTAGGACTATTTTTCGTGGAATAACCTTGAAATTAACTTTTTTTCCTTCTTATTAAGGAAATTCATTATGAAAAAAAAGGCCCATGGACCATCTATAAGATGTATTCATTCAATTTAACAAAACAATGGACTCCTTGATATTGAATTTCATTTCTTATTGATATTAATTGATGAATTCAAATATAGAGAGTACCTCCCATCATTTCTTGTTAGCAAGGCTCCTCTTTTGAATCCAAACACACTTTTTGACACATTTGTCAAGAAATATAACACATGTGGCTAAACAACCTAACATATTAATTGAACGAAACAAGTATAAAGACTATTAAAACTCTAAATCTATTTAAATCAGTTAGTCAAATGATGAGTCATTCATCATGGTTTGCATTTCGTGCAAATGTGAACTGGTTTAATTCTTAAATTATAAGACATTCTAATCCGTTCATGTGAATTAGGCTCCTCTTATTGTTACCAGGAATATTTTTCATGCAATAACCTTGAAAGTAAATTCTACTTCATCCTTAATGAGTATATTCCTTGCGAAAAAAATGCCTATGGACCATTTATAACATGAATTCATTCAATTTAACAAACAATGGAGTCCTTGATCTTGAATTTAATTTCTTATTGATATTAATTGTTGAA
The DNA here is from genome assembly GCA_037897445.1 of Ceriops zippeliana. NCBI lineage: Eukaryota > Viridiplantae > Streptophyta > Magnoliopsida > Malpighiales > Rhizophoraceae > Ceriops > Ceriops zippeliana. The sequence goes on from JBAPLH010001517.1 coordinate 21,603, forward strand.
TTCAAAATAAGAGAGTGCCTCCCATCATTTCTTGTTAGCAAGTCTCCTCTTTTGAAACCAAACACACTTTTTGACACATTTATTAAGAAATATAACACATGTGGCTAAACAACCTAACATATTAATTGAATGAAACAAGTATAAACACTATTAAAACTCTAAATCTATTTAAATCAGTTAGTCAAATGAGTCATTCATCATGGTTTGCATTTCGTGCAAATGTGAACTGGTTTAATTCTTAAATTATAAGACATTCTAATCCGCTCATGTGAATTAGGCTCCTCTTATTGCAACTAGGACTATTTTTCATGGAATAACCTTGAAATTAACTTTTTTTCCTTCTTATTAAGGAAATTCATTATGAAAAAAAGGCCCATGGACCATCTATAAGATGTATTCATTCAATTTAACAAACAATGGACTCCTTGATATTGAATTTCATTTCTTATTGATATTAATTGATGAATTCAAATATAGAGAGTACCTCCCATCATTTCTTGTTAGCAAGGCTCCTCTTTTGAATCCAAACACACTTTTTGACACATTTGTCAAGAAATATAACACATGTGGCTAAACAACCTAACATATTAATTGAACGAAACAAGTATAAACACTATTAAAACTCTAAATCTATTTAAATCAGTTAGTCAAATGAGTCATTCATCATGGTTTGCATTTCGTGCAAATGTGAACTGGTTTAATTCTTAAATTATAAGACATTCTAATCCGTTCATGTGAATTAGGCTCCTCTTATTGTTACCAGGAATATTTTTCATGCAATAACCTTGAAAGTAAATTCTACTTCATCCTTAATGAGTATATTCCTTGCGAAAAAAATGCCTATGGACCATTTATAACATGAATTCATTCAATTTAACAAACAATGGAGTCCTTGATCTTGAATTTAATTTCTTATTGATATTAATTGTTGAATTCAAAATAAGAGAGTGCCTCCCATCATTTCTTGTTAGCAAGTCTCCTCTTTTGAAACCAAACACACTTTTTGACACATTTATTAAGAAATATAACACATGTGGCTAAACAACCTAACATATTAATTGAATGAAACAAGTATAAACACTATTAAAACTCTAAATCTATTTAAATCAGTTAGTCAAATGAGTCATTCATCATGGTTTGCATTTCGTGCAAATGTGAACTGGTTTAATTCTTAATAAATTATAAGACATTCTAATCCGTTCATGTGAATTAGGCTCCTCTTATTGTAACTAGGACTATTTTTCGTGGAATAACCTTGAAATTAACTTTTTTTCCTTCTTATTAAGGAAATTCATTATGAAAAAAATGCCCATGGACCATCTATAAGATGTATTCATTCAATTTAACAAACAATGGACTCCTTGATATTGAATTTCATTTCTTATTGATATTAATTGATGAATTCAAATATAGAGAGTACCTCCCATCATTTCTTGTTAGCAAGGCTCCTCTTTTGAATCCAAACACACTTTTTGACACATTTGTCAAGAAATATAACACATGTGGCTAAACAACCTAACATATTAATTGAACGAAACAAGTATAAACACTATTAAAACTCTAAATCTATTTAAATCAGTTAGTCAAATGAGTCATTCATCATGGTTTGCATTTCGTGCAAATGTGAACTGGTTTAATTCTTAAATTATAAGACATTCTAATCCGTTCATGTGAATTAGGCTCCTCTTATTGTAACTAGGACTATTTTTCGTGGAATAACCTTGAAATTAACTTTTTTTCCTTCTTATTAAGGAAATTCATTATGAAAAAAAGGCCCATGGACCATCTATAAGATGTATTCATTCAATTTAACAACCAATGGACTCCTTGATATTGAATTTCATTTCTTATTGATATTAATTGATGAATTCAAATATAGAGAGTACCTCCCATCATTTCTTGTTAGCAAGGCTCCTCTTTTGAATCCAAACACACTTTTTGACACATTTGTCAAGAAATATAACACATGTGGCTAAACAACCTAACATATTAATTGAACGAAACAAGTATAAACACTATTAAAACTCTAAATCTATTTAAATCAGTTAGTCAAATGAGTCATTCATCATGGTTTGCATTTCGTGCAAATGTGAACTGGTTTAATTCTTAAATTATAAGACATTCTAATCCGTTCATGTGAATTAGGCTCCTCTTATTGTTACCAGGAATATTTTTCATGCAATAACCTTGAAAGTAAATTCTACTTCATCCTTAATGAGTATATTCCTTGCGAAAAAAAAATGCCTATGGACCATTTATAACATGAATTCATTCAATTTAACAAACAATGGAGTCCTTGATCTTGAATTTAATTTCTTATTGATATTAATTGTTGAATTCAAAATAAGAGAGTGCCTCCCATCATTTCTTGTTAGCAAGTCTCCTCTTTTGAAACCAAACACACTTTTTGACACATTTATTAAGAAATATAACACATGTGGCTAAACAACCTAACATATTAATTGAATGAAACAAGTATAAACACTATTAAAACTCTAAATCTATTTAAATCAGTTAGTCAAATGAGTCATTCATCATGGTTTGCATTTCGTGCAAATGTGAACTGGTTTAATTCTTAAATTATAAGACATTCTAATCCGTTCATGTGAATTAGGCTCCTCTTATTGTAACTAGGACTATTTTTCGTGGAATAACCTTGAAATTAACTTTTTTTCCTTCTTATTAAGGAAATTCATTATGAAAAAAAGGCCCATGGACCATCTATAAGATGTATTCATTCAATTTAACAAACAATGGACTCCTTGATATTGAATTTCATTTCTTATTGATATTAATTGATGAATTCAAATATAGAGAGTACCTCCCATCATTTCTTGTTAGCAAGGCTCCTCTTTTGAATCCAAACACACTTTTTGACACATTTGTCAAGAAATATAACACATGTGGCTAAACAACCTAACATATTAATTGAACGAAACAAGTATAAACACTATTAAAACTCTAAATCTATTTAAATCAGTTAGTCAAATGAGTCATTCATCATGGTTTGCATTTCGTGCAAATGTGAACTGGTTTAATTCTTAAATTATAAGACATTCTAATCCGTTCATGTGAATTAGGCTCCTCTTATTGTAACTAGGACTATTTTTCGTGGAATAACCTTGAAATTAACTTTTTTTCCTTCTTATTAAGGAAATTCATTATGAAAAAAAGGCCCATGGACCATCTATAAGATGTATTCATTCAATTTAACAACCAATGGACTCCTTGATATTGAATTTCATTTCTTATTGATATTAATTGATGAATTCAAATATAGAGAGTACCTCCCATCATTTCTTGTTAGCAAGGCTCCTCTTTTGAATCCAAACACACTTTTTGACACATTTGTCAAGAAATATAACACATGTGGCTAAACAACCTAACATATTAATTGAACGAAAAACAAGTATAAACACTATTTAAAACTCTAAATCTATTTAAATCAGTTAGTCAAATGAGTCATTCATCATGGTTTGCATTTCGTGCAAATGTGAACTGGTTTAATTCTCTTAAATTATAAGACATTCTAATCCGTTCATGTGAATTAGGCTCCTCTTATTGTTACCAGGAATATTTTTCATGCAATAACCTTGAAAGTAAATTCTACTTCATCCTTAATGAGTATATTCCTTGCGAAAAAAATGCCTATGGACCATTTATAACATGAATTCATTCAATTTAACAAACAATGGAGTCCTTGATCTTGAATTTAATTTCTTATTGATATTAATTGTTGAATTCAAAATAAGAGAGTGCCTCCCATCATTTCTTGTTAGCAAGTCTCCTCTTTTGAAACCAAACACACTTTTTGACACATTTATTAAGAAATATAACACATGTGGCTAAACAACCTAACATATTAATTGAATGAAACAAGTATAAACACTATTAAAACTCTAAATCTATTTTAAATCAGTTAGTCAAATGAGTCATTCATCATGGTTTGCATTTCGTGCAAATGTGAACTGGTTTAATTCTTAAATTATAAGACATTCTAATCCGTTCATGTGAATTAGGCTCCTCTTATTGTAACTAGGACTATTTTTCGTGGAATAACCTTGAAATTAACTTTTTTTCCTTCTTATTAAGGAAATTCATTATGAAAAAAAGGCCCATGGACCATCTATAAGATGTATTCATTCAATTTAACAAACAATGGACTCCTTGATATTGAATTTCATTTCTTATTGATATTAATTGATGAATTAAAAATATAGAGAGAGTACCTCCCATCATTTCTTGTTAGCAAGGCTCCTCTTTTGAATCCAAACACACTTTTTGACACATTTGTCAAGAAATATAACACATGTGGCTAAACAACCTAACATATTAATTGAACGAAACAAGTATAAACACTATTAAAACTCTAAATCTATTTAAATCAGTTAGTCAAATGAGTCATTCATCATGGTTTGCATTTCGTGCAAATGTGAACTGGTTTAATTCTTAAATTATAAGACATTCTAATCCGTTCATGTGAATTAGGCTCCTCTTATTGTTACTAGGACTATTTTTTGTGGAATAACCTTGAAATTAACTTTTTTTCCTTCTTATTAAGGATATTCATTATGAAAAAAATGCCGATGGACCATCTATAAGATGTATTCATTCAATTTAACAAACAATGGAGTCCTTGATCTTGAATTTCATTTCTTATTGATATTAATTGTTGAATTCAAATATAGAGAGTACCTCCCACCATTTCTTGTTAGCAAGGCTCCTCTTTTAATCCAAACACACTTTTTGACACATTTATCAAGAAATATAACACATGTGGCCAAACAACCTAGCATATTAATTGAATGAAACAAGTATAAACACTATTAAAACTCTAAATCTATTTAAATCAGTTAGTCAAATGAGTCATTCATCATGGTTTGCATTTCGTGCAAATGTGAACTGGTTTAATTCTTAAATTATAAGACATTCTAATCCGTTCATGTGAATTAGGCTCCTCTTATTGTAACTAGGACTATTTTTCGTGGAATAACCTTGAAATTAACTTTTTTTCCTTCTTATTAAGGAAATTCATTATGAAAAAAAGGCCCATGGACCATCTATAAGATGTATTCATTCAATTTAACAAACAATGGACTCCTTGATATTGAATTTCATTTCTTATTGATATTAATTGATGAATTCAAATATAGAGAGTACCTCCCATCATTTCTTGTTAGCAAGGCTCCTCTTTCGAATCCAAATACACTTTTTGACACAATTATCATGAAATATAATACATGTGGCTAAACAACCTAGTATATTAATTGAATCAAACAAGTATAAACACAATTAAAACTCTAAATCTATATAAATCAGTTAATCAAATGAGTCATTCATCATGGTTTGCATTTTGTGCAAATGTGAACTGGTTAAATTCAAAAATTATAAGACATTGTAATCCGTTCATGTGAATTAGGCTCCTCTTATTGTAACTAGGACTATTTTTCGTGGAATAACCTTGAAATTAACTTTTTTTCCTTCTTATTAAGGAAATTCATTATGAAAAAAAGGCCCATGGACCATCTATAAGATGTATTCATTCAATTTAACAAACAATGGACTCCTTGATATTGAATTTCATTTCTTATTGATATTAATTGATGAATCAAAAATATAGAGAGTACCTCCCATCATTTCTTGTTAGCAAGGCTCCTCTTTTGAATCCAAACACACTTTTTGACACATTTGTCAAGAAATATAACACATGTGGCTAAACAACCTAACATATTAATTGAATGAAACAAGTATAAACACTATTAAAACTCTAAATCTATTTAAATCAGTTAGTCAAATGAGTCATTCATCATGGTTTGCATTTCGTGCAAATGTGAACTGGTTTAATTCTTAAATTATAAGACATTCTAATCCGTTCATGTGAATTAGGCTCCTCTTATTGTTACCAGGAATATTTTTCATGCAATAACCTTGAAAGTAAATTCTACTTCATCCTTAATGAGTATATTCCTTGCGAAAAAAATGCCTATGGACCATTTATAACATGAATTCATTCAATTTAACAAACAATGGAGACCTTGATCTTGAATTTAATTTCTTATTGATATTAATTGTTGAATTCAAAATAAGAGAGTGCCTCCCATCATTTCTTGTTAGCAAGTCTCCTCTTTTGAAATCCAAACACACTTTTTGACACATTTATCAAGAAATATAACACATGTGGCTAAAACAACCTAACATATTAATTGAATGAAACAAGTATAAACACTATTAAAACTCTAAATCTATTTAAATCAGTTAGTCAAATGAGTCATTCATCATGGTTTGCATTTCGTGCAAATGTGAATTGGTTTAATTCTTAAATTATAAGACATTCTAATCCGTTCATGTGAATTAGGCTGCTCTTATTGTAACTAGGACTATTTTTCGTGGAATAACCTTGAAATTAACTTTTTTTCCTTCTTATTAAGGAAATTCATTATGAAAAAAAGGCCCATGGACCATCTATAAGATGTATTCATTCAATTTAACAAACAATGGGCTCCTTGATATTGAATTTCATTTCTTATTGATATTCATTGTTGAATTGAAATATAAAGAGTGCGTCCCATCATTTCTTGTTAGCAAGGCTCCTCTTTCGAATCCAAATACACTTTTTGACACAATTATCATGAAATATAATACATGTGGCTAAACAACCTAGTATATTAATTGAATCAAACAAGTATAAACACAATTAAAACTCTAAATCTATATAAATCAGTTAATCAAATGAGTCATTCATCATGGTTTGCATTTTGTGCAAATGTGAACTGGTTAAATTCAAAAATTATAAGACATTCTAATCTGTTCATGTGAATTAGGCTCCTCTTATTGTTACTAGGACTATTTTTCGTGAAATAACCTTGAAAGTAAATTCTACTTCATCCTTAATGAGTATATTCCTTGTGAAAAAAAATGCCTATGGACCATTTATAACATGAATTCATTCAATTTAACAAACAATGGAGTCCTTGATCTTGAATTTCATTTCTTATTGATATTAATTGTTGAATTCAAATATAGAGAGTACCTCCCATCATTTCTTGTTAGCAAGGCCCCTCTTTTTAATCCAAATACACTTTTTGACACATTTGTCAAGAAATATAACACATGTGGCTAAACAACCTAACATATTAATTTAACGAAACAAGTATAAACACTATTAAAACTCTAAATCTATTTAAATCAGTTAGTCAAATGAGTCATTCATCATGGTTTGCATTTCGTGCAAATGTGAACTGGTTTAATTCTTAAATTATAAGACATTCTAATCCGTTCATGTGAATTAGGCTCCTCTTATTGTTACCAGGAATATTTTTCATGCAATAACCTTGAAAGTAAATTCTACTTCATTCTTAATGAGTATATTCCTATGAAAAAAAATGCCTATGGACCATTTATAACATGAATTCATTCAATTTAACAAACAATGGAGTCCTTGATCTTGAATTTAATTTCTTATTGATATTAATTGTTGAATTCAAATATAAGAGAGTGCCTCCCATCATTTCTTGTTAGCAAGGCTCCTCTTTTGAATCCAAAACACACTTTTTTGACACATTTGTCAAGAAATATAACACATGTGGCTAAACAACCTAACATATTAATTGAACGAAACAAGTATAAAACACTATTAAAACTCTAAATCTATTTAAATCAGTTAGTCAAATGAGTCATTCATCATGGTTTGCATTTCGTGCAAATGTGAACTGGTTTAATTCTTAAATTATAAGACATTCTAATCCGTTCATGTGAATTAGGCTCCTCTTATTGTTACCAGGAATATTTTTTCATGCAATAACCTTGAAAGTAAATTCTACTTCATCCTTAATGAGTATATTCCTTGCGAAAAAAATGCCTATGGACCATTTATAACATGAATTCATTCAATTTAACAAACAATGGAGTCCTTGATCTTGAATTTAATTTCTTATTGATATTAATTGTTGAATTTCAAATATAGAGAGTACCTCCCATCATTTCTTGTTAGCAAGTCTCCTCTTTTGAAACCAAACACACTTTTTGACACATTTATCAAGAAATATAACACATGTGGCTAAACAACCTAACATATTAATTGAATGAAACAAGTATAAACACTATTAAAACTCTAAATCTATTTAAATCAGTTAGTCAAATGAGTCATTCATCATGGTTTGCATTTCGTGCAAATGTGAACTGGTTTAATTCTTAAATTATAAGACATTCTAATCCGTTCATGTGAATTAGGCTCCTCTTATTGTAACTAGGACTATTTTTCGTGGAATAACCTTGAAATTAACTTTTTTTCCTTCTTATTAAGGAAATTCATTATGAAAAAAAGGCCCATGGACCATCTATAAGATGTATTCATTCAATTTAACAAACAATGGACTCCTTGATATTGAATTTCATTTCTTATTGATATTAATTGATGAATTCAAATATAGAGAGTACCTCCCATCATTTCTTGTTAGCAAGGCTCCTCTTTTGAATCCAAACACACTTTTTGACACATTTGTCAAGAAATATAACACATGTGGCTAAACAACCTAACATATTAATTGAACGAAACAAGTATAAACACTATTAAAACTCTAAATCTATTTAAATCAGTTAGTCAAATGAGTCATTCATCATGGTTTGCATTTCGTGCAAATGTGAACTGGTTTAATTCTTAAATTATAAGACATTCTAATCCGTTCATGTGAATTAGGCTCCTCTTATTGTTACCAGGGATATTTTTCATGCAATAACCTTGAAAGTAAATTCTACTTCATCCTTAATGAGTATATATTCCTTGCGATGAAAAAAATGCCTATGGACCATTTATAACATGAATTCATTCAATTTAACAAACAATGGAGTCCTTGATCTTGAATTTAATTTCTTATTGATATTAATTGTTGAATTCAAAATATAGAGAGTGCCTCCCATCATTTCTTGTTAGCAAGTCTCCTCTTTTGAAACCAAACACACTTTTTTTGACACATTTATTAAGAAATATAACACATGTGGCTAAACAACCTAACATATTAATTGAATGAAACAAGTATAAACACTATTAAAACTCTAAAATCTATTTAAATCAGTTAGTCAAATGAGTCATTCATCATGGTTTGCATTTCGTGCAAATGTGAACTGGTTTAATTCTTAAATTATAAGACATTCTAATCCGTTCATGTGAATTAGGCTCCTCTTATTGCAACTAGGACTATTTTTCGTGGAATAACCTTGAAATTAACTTTTTTTTCCTTCTTATTAAGGAAATTCATTATGAAAAAAAGGCCCATGGACCATCTATAAGATGTATTCATTCAATTTAACAAACAATGGACTCCTTGATATTGAATTTCATTTCTTATTGATATTAATTGATGAATTCAAATATAGAGAGTACCTCCCATCATTTCTTGTTAGCAAGGCTCCTCTTTTGAATCCAAAAACACACTTTTTGACACATTTGTCAAGAAATATAACACATGTGGCTAAACAACCTAACATATTAATTGAACGAAACAAGTATAAACACTATTAAAACTCTAAATCTATTTAAATCAGTTAGTCAAATGAGTCATTCATCATGGTTTGCATTTCGTGCAAATGTGAACTGGTTTAATTCTTAAATTATAAGACATTCTAATCCGTTCATGTGAATTAGGCTCCTCTTATTGTTACCAGGAATATTTTTCATGCAATAACCTTGAAAGTAAATTCTACTTCATCCTTAATGAGTATATTCCTTGCGAAAAAAATGCCTATGGACCATTTATAACATGAATTCATTCAATTTAACAAACAATGGAGTCCTTGATCTTGAATTTAATTTCTTATTGATATTAATTGTTGAATTCAAAATAAGAGAGTACCTCCCATCATTTCTTGTTAGCAAGGCTCCTCTTTTGAAACCCAAACACACTTTTTGACACATTTATTAAGAAATATAACACATGTGGCTAAACAACCTAACATATTAATTGAATGAAACAAGTATAAACACTATTAAAACTCTAAAATCTATTTAAATCAGTTAGTCAAATGAGTCATTCATCATGGTTTGCATTTCGTGCAAAATGTGAACTGGTTTAATTCTTAAATTATAAGACATTCTAATCCGCTCATGTGAAATTAGGCTCCTCTTATTGTAACTAGGACTATTTTTCATGGAATAACCTTGAAATTAACTTTTTTTTCCTTCTTATTAAGGAAATTCATTATGAAAAAAAAGGCCCATGGACCATCTATAAGATGTATTCATTCAATTTAACAAACAATGGACTCCTTGATATTGAATTTCATTTCTTATTGATATTAATTGATGAATTCAAATATAGAGAGTACCTCCCATCACATCTTGTTAGCAAGGCTCCTCTTTTGAATGCAAACACACTTTTTGACAAATTTGTCAAGAAATATAACACATGTGGCTAAACAACCTAACATATTAATTGAACGAAACAAGTATAAACACTATTAAAACTCTAAATCCTTTTAAATCAGTTAGTCAAATGAGTCATTCATCATGGGTTTGCATTTCGTGCAAATGTGAACTGGTTTAATTCTTAAATTATAAGACATTCTAATCCGTTCATGTGAATTAGGCTCCTCTTATTGTTACCAGGAATATTTTTCATGCAATAACCTTGAAAGTAAATTCTACTTCATCCTTAATGAGTATATTCCTTGCGAAAAAAATGCCCATGGACCATCAATAAGATGTATTCATTCAATTTAACAAAGAATGGAGTCCTTGATCTTGAATTTCATTTCTTATTGATATTCATTGTTGAATTGAAATATAAAGAGTGCGTCCCATCATTTCTTGTTAGCAAGGCTCCTCTTTCGAATCCAAATACACTTTTTGACACAATTATCATGAAATATAATACATGTGGCTAAACAACCTAGTATATTAATTGAATCAAACAAGTATAAACACAATTAAAACTCTAAATCTATATAAATCAGTTAGTCAAATGAGTCATTCATCATGGTTTGCATTTTTGTGCAAATTGTGAACTGGTTAAATTCAAAAATTATAAGACATTTCTAATCTGTTCATGTGAATTAGGCTCCTCTTATTGTTACTAGGACTATTTTTTCGTGAAATAACCTTGAAAATAAATTCTACTTCATCCTTAATGAGTATATTCCTTGTGAAAAAAATGCCTATGGGACCATTTATAACATGAATTCATTCAATTTAACAAACAATGGAGTCCTTGATCTTTGAATTTCATTTCTTATTGATATTAATTGTTGAATTCAAATATAGAGAGTACCTCCCATCATTTCTTGTTAGCAAGGCCCCTCTTTTTAAAATCCAAATACACTTTTTGACACATTTTATCAAGAAATATAACACATGTGGGCCAAACAACCTAGCATATTTAATTGAATGAAAACAACTATAAACACTATTAAAACTCTAAATCTATTTAAATCAGTTAATCAAATGAGTGATTCATCATGGTTTGCATTTCGTGCAAATGTGAACTGGTTTAATTCTTAAATTTATAAGACATTCTAATCCGTTCATGTGAATTAGGCTGCTCTTATTGTAACTAGGACTATTTTTTCGTGGAATAAACCTTGAAATTAACTTTTTTCCTTCTTATTAAGGAAATTCATTATGAAAAAAAGGCCCATGGACCATCTATAAGATGTATTCATTCAATTTAACAAACAATGGACTCCTTGACATTGAATTCCATTTCTTAATAGGATATTAATTGATGAAATTCAATATAGAGAGAGTACCTCCCATCATTTCTTGTTAGAAAGGGCTCCTCTTTTGTAATCCAGTAGACACACTTTTTTGACACATTTTGTCAAGAAATGTCAAAAACATGTGGACGCTAAACAACCTAACATATTA
>JBAPLH010001518.1:0-18113 GCA_037897445.1 Ceriops zippeliana
AAAAAGTCCTAGTAACAATAAGAGGAGCCTAATTCACATGAGGTGATTAGAATGTGTCGTGATTTTAGAATTAAATCAGTTTACATTTGTACGGAATGCAAACCATAATTAATGACTCCCTTGATTGACGGATTTAAATAGATTGAGAGCTGTAATGGTGTTTATACTGGTTTGATTCAATCAATATACTAGGTTGTTTAGCCACATGTGTTACTTTCATGATCAATGTGTCAAAAAGTGTGTTTGGAGTCAAAAGAGGAGCATTGCTAATGAGAAATGATGGGAGGCTGTCTTTAATTTTTAATTCCACAATTAATATCAATAAGAAATGAATTTCAAGATCAAAGACTCCATTGGTTGTTAAATTGAATGAATTCATGTTATAGATCGTCCATGGGCATTTTTTCATAACGAATATAGTCATTAAGGATGAAGCAAAATTTAACTTCAAGTTTATTGCATGAAAAAAGTCCTAGTAACAATAAGAGGAGCCTAATTCACATGAGGTGATTAGAATATCTCGTGATTTAAGAATTAAACCAGTTCACATTTAAACGCAATGCAAACCACAATGAATGACTCCCTTGATTGATGGATTTAAATAGATTGAGAGCTGTAATGGTGTTTAAACTTGTTTGATTCAATCAATATACTAGGTTGTTTAGCCACATGTGTTACTTTCATGATCAATGTGCCAAAAAGTGTGTTTGGAGTGAAAAGAGGAGCATTGCTAATGAGAAATGATGGGGAGGCTGTCTCTAATTTTTAATTCCACAATTAATATCAATAAGAAATGAATTTCAAGATCAAGGACTCCATTGGTTGTTAAATTGAATGAATTCATGTTATAGATCGTCCATGGGCATTTTTTCATAATGAATATAGTCATTAAGGATGAAGCAAAATTTAATTTCAAGGTTATTTCATGAAAAAAGTCCTGATAACAATAAGAGGAGCCTAATTCACATGAGGCGATTAGAAAGGCTCGTCATTTCAGAATTAAATCAGTTCACATTTGTACACAATGCAAACCATGATGAATGACTCCTTTGACAGATGGATTTAAATGGATTTAGCGTTTTAATGGTTTTCATACTTGTTTGATTCAATCAATATAATAGGTTCTTTAACTCCATGCGTTAATTTTATGATCAATGTCTCAAAAAGTGTGTTTGGAGTCAAAAGAGGAGCATTGCTAATGTGAAATCATTTGAGGCACTCTCTAATTTTGAATTGGACAATTAATATCAATAAAAAATGAATTTCAACATCAAGGACTCCATTGGTTATTAAATTGAATGAATTCATGTTATAGATGGTCCATGGGCATTTTTTTTCATAAAGAATATAGGCATTAAGGATGGAGCAAAATTTAATTTCATGGTTATTGCATGAAAAAAGTCATAGTAACAATAAGAGGAGCCTAATTCACATGAGGTGATTAGAATGTCTCGTGATTTAAGAATTAAACAAGTTTACATTTTTACGGAATGCAAACCATAATTAATGACTCCCTTGATTGATGGATTTAAATAGATTGAGAGCTGTAATGGTGTTTATACTTGTTTGATTCAATCAATATACTAGGTTGTTTAGCCACATGTGTTACTTTCATGATCAATGTGTCAAAAAGTGTGTGTTTGGAGTCAAAAAGAGGAGCATTGCTAATGAGAAATGATGGGAGGCTGTCTCTAATTTTTAATTCCACAATTAATATCAATAAGAAATGAATTTCAAGATCAAGGACTCCATTGGTTTTTAAATTGAATGAATTCATGTTATAGATGGTCCATGGGCATTTTTTTCATAACGAATATAGTCGTTAAGGATGAAGCAAAATTTAATTTCAAGGTTATTGCATGAAAAAAGTCCTGGTAACAATAAGAGGAGCCTAATTCACATGAGGAGATTAGAAAGGCTCGTGATTTGAGAATTAAATCAGTCTGCATTTGTACACAATGCAAACCATGATGAATGACTCCTTTGACTGACGGATTTAAATGGATTTAGAGTTTTAATGGTTTTTATACTTGTTTGATTCAATCTATATAATAGGTTGTTTAGCTACATGTGTTAATTTTATGATCAATGTGTCAAAAAGTGTGTTTGGAGTCAAAAGAGGAGCATTGTTAATGAGAAATGATGGGAGGCTGTCACTAATTTTTAATTCCACAATTAATATCAATTTCAAATGAATTTCAAGATCAAGGACTCCACTGGTTTTTAAATTGAATGAATTCATGTTATAGATGGTCCATGGGCATTTTTTTCATAACGAATATAGTCGTTAAGGATGAAGCAAAATTTAATTTCAAGGTTATTGCATGAAAAAAGTCCTGGTAACAATAAGAGGAGCCTAATTCACATGAGGAGATTAGGAAGGCTCGTGATTTGAGAATTAAATCAGTTCGTATTTGTACACAATGCAAACCATGATGAATGACTCCTTTGACTGACAGATTTAAATGGATTTAGAGTTTTAATGGTTTTTATACTTGTTTGATTCCATCAATATACTAGGTTGTTTAGCCACAAGTGTTAATTTCATGATCAATGTGTCAAAAAGTGTGTTTGGAGTCAAAAGAGGAGCATTGCTAATGTGAAATCATTTGAGGCACTCTCTAATTTTGAATTGGACAATTAATATCAATAAAAAATGAATTTCAACATCAAGGACTCCATTGGTTGTTAAATTGAATGAATTCATGTTATAGATGGTCCATGGGCATTTTTTTCATAAAGAATATAGGCATTAAGGATGGAGCAAAATTTAATTTCAAGGTTATTGCATGAAAAAAGTACTAGTAACAATAACAGGAGCCTAATTCACATGAGGTGATTAGAATGTCTCGCGATTTAAGAATTAAACCAGTTTACATTTGTACGGAATTCAAACCATAATTAATGACTCCCTTGATTGAGGGATTTAAATAGATTGAGAGCTGTAATAGTGTTTATACTTATTTGATTTAATCAATATACTAGGTTGTTTAGCCACATGTGTTACTTTCATGATCAATGTGTCAAAAAGTGTGTTTGGAGTCAAAAGAGCAGCATTGCTAATGAGAAATGATGGGAGGCTGTCTCTAATTTTTAATTCGACAATTAATATCAATAAGAAATGAATTTCAAGATCAAGGACTCCATTGGTTGTCAAATTGAATGAATTCATGTTATAGATCGTCCATGGGCATTTTTTCATAACGAATATAGTGATTAAGGATGAAGCAAAATTTAATTTCAAGGTTATTTCATGAAAAAAGTCCTGGTAACAATAAGAGGAGCCTAATTCACATGAGGTGATTAGAAAGGCTCGTCATTTCAGAATTAAATCAGTTCGCATTTGTATACTATGCAAACCATGATGAATGACTCCTTTGACTGACCGATTTAAATGGATTTAGAGTTTTAATGGTTTTTTATACTTTTTTGATTCAATCAATATAATAGGTTGTTTAGCTACATGTGTTAATTTTATGATCAATGTGTCAAAAAGTGTGTTTGGAGTCAAAAGAGGAGCATTGCTAATGTGTAATCATTTGAGGCACTCTCTAATTTTGAATTGGACAATTAATATCAATAAAAAATGAATTTCAACATCAAGGACTCCATTGGATGTTAAATTGAATGAATTCATGTTATAGATGGTCCATGGGCATTTTTTTCATAAAGAATATAGGCATTAAGGATGGAGCAAAATTTAATTTCAAGGTTATTGCATCAAAAAAGTCATAATAACAATAAGAGGAGCCTAATTCACATGAGGTGATTAGAATGTCTCGTGATTTAAGAATTAAACCAGTTTACATTTGTACGGAATGCAAACCATAATTAATGACTCCCTTGATTGACAGATTTAAATAGATTGAGAGCTGTAATGGTGTTTATACTTGTTTGATTCAATCAATATACTAGGTTGTTTAGCCACATGTGTTACTTTCATGATCAATGTGTCAAAAAGTGTGTTTGGAGTCAAAAGAGCAGCATTGCTAATGAGAAATGATGGGAGGCTATCTTTAATTTTTAATTCCACAATTAATATCAATAAGAAATGAATTTCAAGATCAAGGACTCCATTGGTTGTCAAATTGAATGAATTCATGTTATAGATCGTCTATGGGCATTTTTTCATAACGAATATAGTCATTAAGGATGAAGCAAAATTTAATTTCAAGTTTATTGCATGAAAAAAGTCCTGATAACAATAAGAGGCTCCTAATTCACATGAGGAGATTAGAATGTCACGTGATTTAAGAATTAAATCAGTTCACATTTGTACAGAATGCAAACCATTATGAATGACTCCTTTGACTGACGGATTTAAATGGATTTAGAGTTTTAATGGTTTTTATACTTGTTTGATTCAATCAATATAATAGGTCGTTTAGCTACATGTGTTAATTTTATGATCAATGTGTCAAAAAGTGTGTTTGGAGTCAAAAGAGGAGCATTGCTAATGTGAAATCATTTGAGGCACTCTTTAATTTTGAATTGAAAAATTAATATCAATAAAAAATGAATTTCAACGTCAAGGACTCCATTGGTTGTTAAATTGAATGAATTCATGTTATAGATGGTCCATGGGCATTTTTTTCATAACGAATATAGTCATTAAGGATGAAGCAAAATTTAATTTCAAGGTTATTGCATGAAAAAAGTCCTAGTAACAATAAGAGGAGCCTAATTCACATGAGGTGATTAGAATATCTCGTGATTTAAGAATTAAACCAGTTCACATTTGAACGCAATGCAAACCATAATGAATGACTCCCTTGATTGATGGATTTAAATAGATTGAGAGCTGTAATGGTGTTTATACCTTGTTTGATTCAATCAATATACTAGGTTGTTTAGCCACATGTGTTACTTTCATGATCAATGTGCCAAAAAGTGTGTTTGGAGTGAAAAGAGGAGCATTGCTAATGAGAAATGATGGGAGGCTGTCTCTAATTTTTAATTCCACAATTAATATCAATAAGAAATGAATTTCAAGATCAAGGACTCCATTGGTTGTTAAATTGAATGAATTCATGTTATAGATGGTCCATGGGCATTGTTTTCATTACGAATATTGTCGTTAAGGATGAAGGAAAATTTAATTTCAAGGTTATTGCAGGAAAAAAGTCATAGTAACAATAAGAGGAGCCTAATTCACATGAGGTGATTAGAATGTCTCGTGATTTAAGAATTAAACCAGTTTACATTTGTACGGAATGCAAACCATAATTAATGACTCCCTTGATTGACAGATTTAAATAGATTGAGAGCTGTAATGGTGTTTATACTTGTTTGATTCAATCAATATACTAGGTTGTTTAGCCACATGTGTTACTTTCATGATCAATGTGTGTCAAAAAGTGTGTTTGGAGTCAAAAAAGAGCAGCATTGCTAATGAGAAATGATGGGAGGCTATCTTTAATTTTTAATTCCACAATTAATATCAATAAGAAATGAATTTCAAGATCAAGGACTCCATTGGTTGTCAAATTGAATGAATTCATGTTATAGATCGTCCATGGGCATTTTTTCATAACGAATATAGTCATTAAGGATGAAGCAAAATTTAATTTCAAGTTTATTGCATGAAAAAAGTCCTGATAACAATAAGAGGCGCCTAATTCACATGAGGAGATTAGAATGTCTCGTGATTTAAGAATTAAATCAGTTCACATTTGTACAGAATGCAAACCATTATGAATGACTCCTTTGACTGACGATTTAAATGGATTTAGAGTTTTAATGGTTTTTATACTTGTTTGATTCAATCAATATAATAGGTCGTTTAGCTACATGTGTTAATTTTATGATCAATGTGTCAAAAAGTGTGTTTGGAGTCAAAAGAGGAGCATTGCTAATGTGAAATCATTTGAGGCACTCTTTAATTTTGAATTGAAAAATTAATATCAATAAAAAATGAATTTCAACGTCAAGGACTCCATTGGTTGTTAAATTGAATGAATTCATGTTATAGATGGTCCATGGGCATTTTTTTCATAACGAATATAGTCATTAAGGATGAAGCAAAATTTAATTTCAAGGTTATTGCATGAAAAAAGTCCTAGTAACAATAAGAGGAGCCTAATTCACATGAGGTGATTAGAATATCTCGTGATTTAAGAATTAAACCAGTTCACATTTGAACGCAATGCAAACCATAATGAATGACTCCCTTGATTGATGGATTTAAATAGATTGAGAGCTGTAATGGTGTTTATACTTGTTTGATTCAATCAATATACTAGGTTGTTTAGCCACATGTGTTACTTTCATGATCAATGTGCCAAAAAGTGTGTTTGGAGTGAAAAGAGGAGCATTGCTAATGAGAAATGATGGGAGGCTGTCTCTAATTTTTAATTCCACAATTAATATCAATAAGAAATGAATTTCAAGATCAAGGACTCCATTGGTTGTTAAATTGAATGAATTCATGTTATAGATGGTCCATGGGCATTGTTTTCATTACGAATATTGTCGTTAAGGATGAAGGAAAATTTAATTTCAAGGTTATTGCAGGAAAAAAGTCATAGTAACAATAAGAGGAGCCTAATTCACATGAGGTGATTAGAATGTCTCGTAATTTAAGAATTAAACCAGTTTACATTTGTACGGAATGCAAACCATAATTAATGACTCCCTTGATTGACAGATTTAAATAGATTGAGAGCTGTAATGGTGTTTATACTTGTTTGATTCAATCAATATACTAGGTTGTTTAGCCACATGTGTTACTTTCATGATCAATGTGTCAAAAAGTGTGTTTGGAGTCAAAAGAGCAGCATTGCTAATGAGAAATGATGGGAGGCTATCTTTAATTTTTAATTCCACAATTAATATCAATAAGAAATGAATTTCAAGATCAAGGACTCCATTGGTTGTCAAATTGAATGAATTCATGTTATAGATCGTCCATGGGCATTTTTTCATAACGAATATAGTCATTAAGGATGAAGCAAAATTTAATTTCAAGTTTATTGCATGAAAAAAGTCCTGATAACAATAAGAGGCTCCTAATTCACATGAGGAGATTAGAATGTCACGTGATTTAAGAATTAAATCAGTTCACATTTGTACAGAATGCAAACCATTATGAATGACTCCTTTGACTGACGGATTTAAATGGATTTAGAGTTTTAATGGTTTTTATACTTGTTTGATTCAATCAATATAATAGGTCGTTTAGCTACATGTGTTAATTTTATGATCAATGTGTCAAAAAGTGTGTTTGGAGTCAAAAGAGGAGCATTGCTAATGTGAAATCATTTGAGGCACTCTTTAATTTTGAATTGAAAAATTAATATCAATAAAAAATGAATTTCAACGTCAAGGACTCCATTGGTTGTTAAATTGAATGAATTCATGTTATAGATGGTCCATGGGCATTTTTTTCATAACGAATATAGTCATTAAGGATGAAGCAAAATTTAATTTCAAGGTTATTGCATGAAAAAAGTCCTAGTAACAATAAGAGGAGCCTAATTCACATGAGGTGATTAGAATATCTCATGATTTAAGAATTAAACCAGTTCACATTTGAACGCAATGCAAACCATAATGAATGACTCCCTTGATTGATGGATTTAAATAGATTGAGAGCTGTAATGGTGTTTATACTTGTTTGATTCAATCAATATACTAGGTTGTTTAGCCACATGTGTTACTTTCATGATCAATGTGCCAAAAAGTGTGTTTGGAGTGAAAAGAGGAGCATTGCTAATGAGAAATGATGGGAGGCTGTCTCTAATTTTTAATTCCACAATTAATATCAATAAGAAATGAATTTCAAGATCAAGGACTCCATTGGTTGTTAAATTGAATGAATTCATGTTATAGATGGTCCATGGGCATTGTTTTCATAACGAATATAGTAGTTAAGGATGAAAGCAAAAAAATTTAATTTCAAGGTTATTGCAGGAAAAAAAGTCATAGTAACAATAAGAGGAGCCTAATTCACATGAGGTGATTAGAATGTCTCGTGATTTAAGAATTAAACCAGTTTACATTTGTACGGAATGCAAACCATAATTAATGACTCCCTTGATTGACAGATTTAAATAGATTGAGAGCTGTAATGGTGTTTATACTTGTTTGATTCAATCAATATACTAGGTTGTTTAGCCACATGTGTTACTTTCATGATCAATGTGTCAAAAAGTGTGTTTGGAGTCAAAAGAGCAGCATTGCTAATGAGAAATGATGGGAGGCTATCTTTAATTTTTAATTCCACAATTAATATCAATAAGAAATGAATTTCAAGATCAAGGACTCCATTGGTTGTCAAATTGAATGAATTCAAGTTATAGATCGTCCATGGGCATTTTTTCATAACGAATATAGTCATTAAGGATGAAGCAAAATTTAATTTCAAGTTTATTGCATGAAAAAAGTCCTGATAACAATAAGAGGCTCCTAATTCACATAAGGAATTAGAATGTGTCACGTGATTTAAGAATTAAATCAGTTCACATTTGTACAGAATGCAAACCATTATGAATGACTCCTTTGACTGACGGATTTAAATGGATTTAGAGTTTTAATGGTTTTTATACTTGTTTGATTCAATCAATATAATAGGTCGTTTAGCTACATGTGTTAATTTTATGATCAATGTGTCAAAAAGTGTGTTTGGAGTCAAAAGAGGAGCATTGCTAATGTGAAATCATTTGAGGCACTCTTTAATTTTGAATTGAAAGATTAATATCAATAAAAAATGAATTTCAACGTCAAGGACTCCATTGGTTGTTAAATTGAATGAATTCATGTTATAGATGGTGCATGGGCATTTTTTTCATAAAGAATATAGTCATTAAGGATGAAGCAAAATTTAATTTCAAGGTTATTGCATGAAAAAAGTCCTAGTAACAATAAGAGGAGCCTAATTCACATGAGGTGATTAGAATATCTCGTGATTTAAGAATTAAACCAGTTCACATTTGAACGCAATGCAAACCATAATGAATGACTCCCTTGATTGATGGATTTAAATAGATTAAGAGCTGTAATGGTGTTTATACTTGTTTGATTCAATCAATATACTAGGTTGTTTAGCCACATGTGTTACTTTCATGATCAATGTGCCAAAAAGTGTGTTTGGAGTGAAAAGAGGAGCATTGCTAATGAGAAATGATGGGAGGCTGTCTCTAATTTTTAATTCCACAATTAATATCAATAAGAAATGAATTTCAAGATCAAGGACTCCATTGGTTGTTAAATTGAATGAATTCATGTTATAGATGGTCCATGGGCATTGTTTTCATAACGAATATAGACGTTAAGGATGAAGGAAAATTTAATTTCAAGTTTATTACATGAAAAAAGTCCTGGTAACAATAAGAGGAGCCTAATTCACATGAGGCGATTAGAAAGGCTCGTGATTTGAGAATTAAATCAGTTCGCATTGGTACACAATGCAAACCATGATGAATGACTCCTTTGACTGACGGATTTTAATGGATTTAGAGTTTTAATGGTTTTTATACTTGTTTGATTCAATCAATATAATAGGTTGTTTAGCTACATGTGTTAATTTTATGATCAATGTGTCAAAAAGTGTTTTTGGAGTCAAAAGAGGAGCATTGCTAATGTGAAATCATTTGAGGCACTCTCTAATTTTGAATTGGACAATTAATATCAATAAAAAATGAATTTCAACATCAAGGACTCCATTGGTTGTTAAATTGAATGAATTCATGTAATAGATGGTCCATGGGCATTTTTTTCATAAAGAATAGAGTCATTAAGGATGGAGCAAAATTTAATTTCAAGGTTATTGCATGAAAAAAGTCCTAGTAACAATAAGAGGAGCCTAATTCACATGAGGTGATTAGAATGTCTCGTGATTTAAGAATTAAACCAGTTTACATTTGTACGGAATGCAAACCATAATTAATGACTCCCTTGATTGACGGATTTAAATAGATTGAGAGCTGTAATGGTGTTTATACTGGTTTGATTCAATCAATATACTAGGTTGTTTAGCCACATGTGTTACTTTCATGATCAATGTGTCAAAAAGTGTGTTTGGTGTCAAAAGAGGAGCATTGCTAATGAGAAATGATGGGAGGCTGTCTTTAATTTTTAATTCCATAATTAATATCAATAAGAAATGAATTTCAAGATCAAGCACTCCATTGGTTGTTAAATTGAATGAATTCATGTTATAGATCATCCATGGGTATTTTTTTCATAACGAATATAGTAATTAAGGATGAAGCAAAATTTCTTATCAAGTTTATTGCATGAAAAAAGTCCTGGTAACAATAAGAGGAGCGTAATTCACATGAGGCGATTAGAATGTCTCGTGATTTAAGAATTAAACCAGTTCACATTTGTACAGAATGCAAATCATGATGAATGACTCCTTTGACTGACGGATTTAAATGGATTTTGAGTTTTAAAGGTTTTTATAATTGTTTCATTCAATCATTATAATAGGTTGTTTAGCTACATGTGTTAATTTTATGATCAATGTGTCAAAAAGTGTGTCTGGAGTCAAAAGAGGAGCATTGCTAATGTGAAATCATTTGACGCACTCTCTAATTTTAATTGAACAATTAATATCAATAAAAAATGAATTTCAACATCAAGGACTCCATTGGTTGTTAAATTGAATGAATTCATGTTATAGATGGTCCATGGGAATTTTTTTCATAAAGAATATAGTCATTAAGGATGGAGCAAAATTTAATTTCAAGGTTATTGCATGAAAAAAGTCCTATTAACAATAAGAGGAGCCTAATTCACATGAGGTGATTAGAATGTCTCGTGATTTAAGAATTAAACCAGTTTACATTTGTACGAATGCAAACCATAATGAATGACTCCCTTGATTGACAGATTTAAATAGATTGAGAGCTGTAATGGTATTTATACTGGTTTGATTCAATCAATATACTAGGTTGTTTAGCCACATGTGTTACTTTCATGATCAATGTGTCAAAAAGTGTGTTTGGAGTCAAAAGAGGAGCATTGCTAATGAGAAATGATGGGAGGATGTCTTTAATTTTTAATTCCACAATTAATATCAATAAGAAATGAATTTCAAGATCAAGGACTCCATTGGTTGTTAAATTGAATGAATTCATGTTATAGATCGTCCATGGGCATTTTTTTCATAACGAATATAGTCATTAAGGATGAAGCAAAATTTCATTTCAAGGTTATTGCATGAAAAAAGTCCTGGTAACAATAAGAGGAGCCTAATTCACATGAGGCGATTAGAAAGGCTCGTGATTTGAGAATTAAATCAGTTCACATTTGTACAAAATGCAAACCATGATGAATGACTCCTTTGACTGACGGATTTAAATGGATTTAAAGTTTTAATGGTTTTTATACTTGTTTGATTCAATCAATATAATAGGTTGTTTAGCTACTACATGTGTTAATTTTATGATCAATGTGTCAAAAAGTGTGTTTGGAGTCAAAAGAGGAGCATTGCTAATGTGAAATCATTTGAGGCACTCTCTAATTTTAATTGAACAATTAATATCAATAAAAAATGAATTTCAACATCAAGGACTCCATTGGTTGTTAAATTGAATGAATTCATGTTGTAGATGGTCCATTGGAAATTTTATCATAAAGAATATAGTCATTAAGGAAGAAGCAAAATTTAATTTCAAGGTTATTGCATGAAAAAAGTCCTAGTAACAATAAGAGGATCCTAATTCACTTGAGGTGATTAGAATGTCTCGTGATTTAAGAATTAAACCAGTTTACATTTGTACGGAATGCAAACCGTCATTAATGACTCCCTTGATTGACGGATTTAATTAGATTGAGAGCTGTAATGGTGTTTATACTAGTTTGATTCAATCAATATACTAGGTTGTTTAGCCACATGTGTTACTTTCATGATCAATGTGTCAAAAAGTGTGTTTGGAGTCAAAAGAGGAGCATTGCTAATGAGAAATGATGGGAGGCTGTCTTTAATTTTTAATTCCACAATTAATATCAATAAGAAATGAATTTCAAGATCAAGGACTCCATTGGTTGTTAAATTGAATCAATTCATGTTATAGATCATCCATGGGTATTTTTTTCATAACGAATATAGTAATTAAGGATGAAGCAAAATTTCATATCAAGTTTATTGCATGAAAAAAGTCCTGCTAACAATAAGAGGAGCCTAATTCACATGAGGCGATTAGAATGTCTCGTGATTTAAGAATTAAACCAGTTCACACTTGTACAGAATGCAAATCATGATGAATGACTCCTTTGACTGACTGATTTAAATGGATTTAGAGTTTTGAAGGTTTTTATACATGTTTCATTCAATCAATATAATAGGTTGTTTAGCTACATGTGTTAATTTTATGATCAATGTGTCAAAAAGTGTGTTTGGAGTCAAAAGAGGAGCATTGCTAATGTGAAATCATTTGAGGCACTCTCTAATTTTAATTGAACAATTAATATCAATAAAAAATGAATTTCAACATCAAGGACTCCATTGGTTGTTAAATTGAATGAATTCATGTTATAGATGGTCCATGGGCATTTTTTTCATAAAGAATATAGTCATTAAGGATGAAGCAAAATTTAATTTCAAGGTTATTGCATGAAAAAAGTCATAGTAACAATAAGAGGAGCCTAATTCACATGAGGTGATTTGAATATCTCGTGATTTAAGAATTAAACCAATTCACATTTGTACGGAATGCAAACCATAATGAATGACTCCCTTGATTGATGGATTTAAATAGGTTGACAGATGTAATGGTGTTTATACTTGTTTGATTCAATCAATATACTAGGTTGTTTAGCCACATGAGTTACTTTCATGATCAATGTGTCAAAAAGTGTGTTTGGAGTGAAAAGAGGAGCATTCCTAATGAGAAATGATGGGAGGCTGTCTCTAAATTTTAAATACACAATTAATATCAATAAGAAATAAATTTCAAGATCAAGGACTCCATTGGTTGTTAAATTGAATGAATTCATGTTATACATGGCCCATGGGCATTTTTTTCATAACGAATATAGTCGTTAAGGATGAAGCAAAATTTAATTTCAAGGTTATTGCATGAAAAAAGTGCTGGTAATAATAAGAGGAGCCTAATTCACATAAGGCGATTAGAAAGGCTCGTGATTTGAGAATTAAATCAGTTCAGATTTGTACACAATGCAAATCATGATGAATGACTGCTTTGACTGACAGATTTAAATGGATTCAGAGTTTTAAAGGTTTTTATACTTGTTTCATTCAATCAATATAATAGGTTGTTTAGCTACATGCGTTGATTTTATGATCAACGTGTCAAAAAGTGTGTTTGGAGTCAAAAGAGGAGCATTGCTAATGTGAAATCATTTGAGGCACCCTTTAATTTTGAATTGAAAAATTAATATCAATAAAAAATGAATTTGAACGTCAAGGACTCCATTGGTTGTTAAATTGAATGAATTCATGTTATAGATGGTCAATGGGCATTTTTTTCATAAAGAATATAGTCATTAAGGATGGAGCAAAATTTAATTTCAAGGTTATTGCATGAAAAAAGTCCTACTAACAATAAGAGGAGCGTAATTCACATGAGGTGATTAGAATGTCTCGTGATTTAAGAATTAAACCAGTTTACATTTGTACGGAATGCAAACCATAATTAATGACTCCCTTGATTGACAGATGTAAATAGATTGAGAGCTGTATTGGTGTTTATACTAGTTTGATTCAATCAATATACTAGGTTGTTTAGCCACATGTGTTACTTTCATGATCAATGTGTCAAAAAGTGTGTTTGGAGTCAAAAGAGGAGCATTGCTAATGAGAAATGATGGGAGGCTGTCTTTAATTTTTAATTCCACAATTAATATCAATAAGAAATGAATTTCAAGATCGAGGACTCCATTGGTTGTTAAATTGAATGAATTCATGTTATAGATCATCCATGGGCATTTTTTCATAACGAATATAGTCATTAAGGATGAAGCAAAATTTAATTTCAAGTTTATTGCATGAAAAAAGTCCTGATAACAATAAGAGGTGCCTAATTCACATGAGGAGATTAGAATGTCTCGTGATTTATGAATTAAATCAGTTCACATTTGTACAGAATGCAAATCATGATGAATGACTGCTTTGACTGACGGATTTAAATGGATTCAGAGTTTTAAAGGTTTTTATACTTGTTTCATTCAATCAATATAATAGGTTGTTTAGCTACATGTGTTGATTTTATGATCAACGTGTCAAAAAGTGTGTTTGGAGTCAAAAGAGGAGCATTGCTAATGTGAAATCATTTGAGGCACTCTCTAATTTTAATTGAAAAATTAATATCAATAAAAAATGAATTTCAACATCAAGGACTCCATTGGTTGTTAAATTGAATGAATTCATGTTATAGATGGTCGATGGACATTTTTTTCATAAAGAATATAGTCATTAAGGATGAAGCAAAATTTAATTTCAAGGTTATAGCATGAAAAAAGTCCTAGTAACAATAAGAGGAGCCTAATTCACATGAGGTGATTAGAATATCTCGTGATTTAAGGATTAAACCAGTTCACATTTGTACGCAATGCAAACCATGATGAATGACTCCCTTGATTGATGGATTTAAATAGATTGAGAGCTGTAATGGTGTTTATACTTGTTTGATTCAATCAATATACTAGGTTGTTTAGCCACATGTGTTACATCCATGATCAATGTGTCAAAAAGTGTGTTTGGGGTCAAAAGAGGAGCATTCCTAATGAGAAATGATGGGAGGCTGTCTCTAATTTTTAATTGCACAATTAATATCAATAAGAAATGAATTTCAAGATCAAGGACTCCATTGGTTGTTAAATTGAATGAATTGATGTTATAGATGGTCCATGGGCATTTTTTCATAACGAATATAGTTGTTAAGGATGAAGCAAAATTTAATTTGAAGGTTATTGCATGAAAAAAGTCCTGGTAACAATAAGAGGAGACTAATTCACATGAGGAGATTAGAAAGTCTCGTGATTTAAGGATTAAATCAGTTCACATTTGTACAGAATGCAAACCATGATGAATGACTCCTTTGACTAACGGATTTAAATGGATTTAGAGTTTTAATGGTTTTTATACTTTTTTGATTCAATCAACATAATAGGTTGCTTAGCTACAGGTGTTGATTTTATGATCAACGTGTCAAAAAGTGTGTTTGGAGTCAAAAGAGGAGCATTGCATTGTGAAATCATTTGAGGCACTCTCTAATTTTGAATTGGACAATTAATATCAATAAAAAATGAATTTCAACATCAAGGACTCCATTGGTTGTTAAATTGAATGAATGCATGTTATAAATGGTCCATGGGCATTTTTTTCATAAAGAATATAGTCATTAAGGATGAAGCAAAATTTAATTTCAAGGTTATAGCATGAAAAAAGTCCTAGTAACAATAAAAGGAGCCTAATTCACATGAGGTGATTAGAATGTCTCGTGATTTAAGGATTAAACCAGTTCACATTTGTACGCAATGCAAACCATGATGAATGACTCCCTTGATTGATGGATTTAAATAGATTGAGAGCTGTAATGGTGTTTATACTTGTTTGATTCAATGAATATACTAGGTTGTTTAGCCACATGTGTTACTTCCATGATCAATGTGTCAAAAAGTGTGTTTGGGGTCAAAAGAGGAGCATTGCTAATGAGAAATGATGGGAGTCTGTCTTTAATTTTTAATTCCACAATTAATATCAATAAGAAATGAATTTCAAGATCAAGGACTCCATTGGTTGTTAAATTGAATGAATTCATGTTATAGATCGTCCATGCGCATTTTTTCATAACGAATATAGTCATTAAGGATGAAGCAAAATTTACTTTCAAGTTTATTGCATGAAAAAAGTCCTGGTAACAATAAGAGACGCCTAATTCAAATGAGGAGATTAGAATGTCTCGTGATTTAAGGATTAAATCAGTTCACATTTGTACAGAATGCAAACCATTATGAATGACTCCTTTGACTGACGGATTTCAATGGATTTAGAGTTTTAAAGGTTTTTATACTTGTTTCATTCAATCAATATAATAGGTTGTTTAGCTACATGTGTTAATTTTATGATCAATGTGTCAAAAAGTGTGTTTGGAGTCAAAAGAGGAGCATTGCTAATGTGAAATCAATTAAGGCACTCTCTAATTTTGAATTGAACTATTAATATCAATAAAAAATGAATTTCAACATCAAGGACTTCATTGGTTGTTAAATTGAATGAATTCATGTTATAGATGGTCCATGGGCATTGTTTTCATAAAGAATATAGTCATTAAGGATGATGCAAAATTTAATTTCAAGGTTATTGCATGAAAAAAGTCCTACTAACAATAAGAGGAGCCTAATTCACATGAGGTGATTAGAATGTCTCGTGATTTAAGAATTAAACCAGTTTACATTTGTACGGAATGCAAACCATAATTAATGACTCCCTTGATTGACGGATTTAAATAGATTGAGAGCTGTAATGGTGTTTATACTAGTTTGATTCAATCAATATACTAGGTTGTTTAGCCACATGTGTTACTTTCAAGATCAATGTGTCAAAAAGTGTATTTGGAGTCAAAAGAGGAGCATTGCTAATGTGAAATCATTTGAGGCACTCTCTAATTTTAATTGAAAAATTAATATCAATTAAAAATGAATTTCAACATCAAGGACTCCATTGATTGTTAAATTGAATGAATTCATGTTATAGATGGTCGATGGACATTTTTTTCATAAAGAATATAGTCATTAAGGATGAAGCAAAATTTCATTTCAAGGTTATAGCATGAAAAAAGTCCTAGTAACAATAAGAGGAGCCTAATTCACATGAGGTGATTAGAATATCTCGTGATTTAAGGATTAAACCAGTTCACATTTTTACGCAATGCAAACCATGATGAATGACTCCCTTGATTGATGGATTTAAATAGATTGAGAGCTGTAATGGTGTTTATACTTGTTTGATTCAATCAATATACTAGGTTGTTTAGCCACATGTGTTACTTCCATGATCAATGTGTCAAAAAGTGTGTTTGGGGTCAAAAGAGGAGCATTGCTAATGAGAAATGATGGGAGGCTGTCTCTAATTTTTAATTCCACAATTAATATCAATAAGAAATGAATTTCAAGATCAAGGACTTCATTGGTTGTTAAATTGAATGAATTCATGTTATAGATGGTCCATGGGCATTTTTTTCATAACGAATATAGTCGTTAAGGATGAAGCAAAATTTAATTTGAAGGTTATTGCATGAAAAAAGTCCTGGTAACAATAAGAGGAGACTAATTCACATGAGGAGATTAGAAAGTCTCGTGATTTAAGGATTAAATCAGTTCACATTTGTACAGAATGCAAACCATGATGAATGACTCCTTTGACTGACGGATTTAAATGGATTTAGAGTTTTAATGGTTTTTATACTTTTTGGATTCAATCAATATAATAGGTTGTTTAGCTACATGTGTTAATTTTATGATCAACGTGTCAAAAAGTGTGTTTGGAGTCAAAAGAGGAGCATTGCATTGTGAAATCATTTGAGGCACTCTCTAATTTTGAATTGGACAATTAATATCAATAAAAAATGAATTTCAACATCAAGGACTCCATTGGTTGTTAAATTGAATGAATTCATGTGATAGATGGTCCATGGGCATTTTTTTCATAAAGAATATAGTCATTAAGGATGATGCAAAATTGAATTTCAAGGTTATTGCATGAAAAAAGTCCTAGTAACAATAAGAGGAGCCTAATTCACATGAGGTGATTAGAATGTCTCGTGATTTAAGAATTAAACCTGTTTACATTTGTACGGAATGCAAACCATAATTAATGACTCCCTTGATTGACGAATTTAAATAGATTGAGAGCTGTAATGGTGTTTATACTAGTTTGATTCAATCAATATACTAGGTTGTTTAGCCACATGTGTTACTTTCATGATCAATGTGTCAAAAAGTGTGTGTGGAGTCAAAAGAGGAGCATTGCTAATGAGAAATGATGGGAGGCTGTCTTTAATTTTTCATTCCACAATTAATATCAATAAGAAATGAATTTCAAGATCAAGGACTCCATTGGTTGTTAAATTGAGTGAATTCATGTTATAGATGGTCCATGGGCATTTTTTTCTTCATAAAGAATATAGTCATTAAGGATGGAGCAA
>JBAPLH010001519.1:0-23392 GCA_037897445.1 Ceriops zippeliana
TAGGTTCCTCTATTTTTGTTCCAAAGAATATTTTTAATGCAATGATCATGAAATTGTCTTTTTGTGTCATTATTAAAAACTATATTCATTGTGAAAAAACAATGTCCATGAACCATCTATACCCGTGAATTTCATTCAATTCCTGCAAACAATGGTGTCCTTAATCTTGATTAACATTTCTTATTGTATATTGGAAATTGGCTGAATTCCAAAACAAAGAGTCCACTCACATCATTTTTTGGTTAGCAAGGCTCTTCTTTTGTTTCCAAACACACGCGCTTTGATACAGTAATCATAAAATTAACATTTGTTGCTAAAACTGCACAGTATGTTAATTAAAAAAAACAAAAGTCAAAGTCCACGCTCCATTACAACTATAAATGTGATTACTTCCATCAGCCATATGAGTCATTCATCTTCGTTTGCATTTCAAACTAATGTTGACTGGTTTCATTTCCGTAATAATAAGAAATTCTAATCATGTCATGCTAATCAGGCTCCTTTTTTAGTTACAAGGACTATTATCCATACAATGACCATGAAATTATCTTTTTTTGTCCCTATTATCAACTATATTCATCGTGTAAACAATGTACATGAACCATTTATACCATGAATTTATTCATTTCCAACAAAAAAATGGAGTCCTTAATCTTGATTGGCATTTCTTATTGGTACTAGATGGTTGAATTCCAAAATTAATGTGTCACTCCCATCCTTTCTTGGTTAGCAAAGCTCCTCTTTTTGTTCCAAACATTATTTTTTTTTTGGTGCAACAATCATGAAATTAACATTTGGACATAAAATAACGAGTATATTATTTACAACAAACAAGTCTACGCACCTTTACCCTTAAACTCTCTAATGTGTTTACTTCTAACATCCAGAACAGTCATTCACCTTGTTGTGTATTTCGTACTAATGTGAAGTGGTGTACTTTCTAAATAATGAGAAATGGAATTCACCTTAAGCTAATTAGGTTCCTTTTTTTGTTCCAAAGAATATTTTTAATGCAATGATCATGAAATTGACTTTTGTATCATTATTAACAACTATATTCATTGTGAAAACAATGTCCATGAACTATTTACACCATGAATTCATCCAATTCCAACAAACAATGGTGTCCTTAAACTTGATTAACATTTCTTATTGATATTAATTGGCTGAATTCCAAAACAAAGAGTCCACCGCATCATTTTTGGTTAGCAAGGCTCTTCTTTTGTTTCCAAACACATGTTTTGATACAGTAGTCATAAAATTAACATTTGTTGCTAAACTGCACAATATGTTAATTAAAAAAAACCAAGTCTACACGTCATTTCAACTAAAAATGCGATTACTTTCGTCAACCATATGAGCCATTCCTCTCTGTTTGCATTTCAAACTAATGTTCACTGGTTTACTTTCCTTAACAATGAGACTTTCTAATCATGTCATGCTAATCAGGCCCCTTTTTTAGTTACAAGGACTATTGTTCATACAATGACCACGAAATTATCTTTTGTGCCCCTATTATCAACTATATTCATCGTGTAAACAATGTACAAGAACCATTTATACCATGAATTTATTCAATTCCAACAAAAAATGGAGTCCTTAATCTTGATTGGCATTTCTTATTGGTACTAGATGGTTGAATTCCAAAATAATGTGTCACTCCCATTCTCTCTGCTTAGCAAAGCTCCTATTTTTGTTCCAAACATTCTTTTTGGTGCAACAATCATGAAATTAACATTTGGACATAAAATAACTAGTATATTATTTACAACAAACAAGTCTACGCAGCCTTAAAACTCTAAATGTGTTTACTTCCAACAACCAGAATAGTCATTCACCTTATTGTGTATTTCCTACTAATGTGAAGTGGTTTACTTTCTAAATAATGAGAAATTGAATTCACCTTATGCTAATTAGGTTCCTCTTTTTGTTCCAAAGAATATTTTTAATGCAATGATCATGAAATTGTCTTTTGTATCATTATTAACAATTATATTCATTGCGAAAACAATGTCCATGAACCATTTATACCATGAATTCATCCAATTCCAACAAACAATGGTGTCCTTAAACTTGATTAACATTTCTTATTGATATTGATTGGCTGAATTCCAAAACAAAGAGTCCACCGCATCATTTTTGGTTAGCAAGGCTCTTCTTTTGTTTCCAAACACATGCTTTGATACAGTATTCATAAAATTAACATTTGTTGCTAAACTGCACAGTATATTAATTAAAAAAAACAAAGTCTACACGCCATTTCAACTAAAAATGTGATTAGTTCCATCAACCATATGAGTCATTCCTCTTTGTTTGCATTTCAAACTAATGTTCACTGGATTAATTTCCTTAACAATGAGACTTTCTAATCATGTCATGCTAATCAGGCTCCTTTTTTAGTTACAAGGACTATTGTTCATACAATGACCATGAAATTATCTTTTTTGTCCCTATTATCAACTATATTCATCGTGTAAACAATGTACAAGAACCATTTATACCATGAATTTATTCAATTCCAACAAAAAATGGAGTCCTTAATCTTGATTGGCATTTCTTATTGGTAGTAGGTGGTTGAATTCCAAAATAATGTGTCACTACCATCCTTTCTGGTTAACAAAGCTCCTATTTTTGTTCCAAACATTCTTTTTGGTGCAACAATCATGAAATTAACATTTGGACATAAAATAACTAGTATATTATTTACAATAAACAAGTCTACGCAGCCTTAAAACTCTAAATGTGTTTACCTCCAACAACCAGAACAGTCATTCACCATGTTGTGTATTTCGTACTAATGTGAAGTGGCTTACATTCTAAATAATGAGAAATTGAATTTACCTTAAGCTAATTATGTTCATCTTTTTGTTCCAAAGAATATTTTTAATGCAATGATCATGAAATTGTCTTTTGTGTCATTATTAAAAACTATATTTATTGTAAAAACAATGTCCATGAACCATCTATATCATGAATTCATTCAATTCCATCAAACAATGGTGTCCTTAATCTTGATTAGCATTTCTTATTGATATTAATTGGCTGAATTGCAATACAAAGAGTCCACCACATCATTTTTGGTTAGCAAGGCTCTTCTTTTGTTTCCAAACATATGATTTGAAATAGTAATCATAAAATTAACATTTGTTGCTAAACTGCACAGTATGTTAATTAAAAAAAACCAAGTTTACACTCCATTACAGCTATAAATGTGATTACTTTTGTCAACCAGATGAGTCATTCATCTTCGTTTGCATTTCAAACTAATGTTGACTGGTTTCATTTCCTTAATAATGAGACATTCTAATCATGTCATGCTAATCAGGCTCCTTTTTTAGTTACCAGGACTATTGTTCATACAATGACCCTGAAATTATCTTTTTTGTCTCTATTATCAACTATATTCATTGTGTAAACAATGTACAAGAACCATTTATACCATGAATTTATTCAATTCCAACAAAAAATGGAGTCCTTGATCTTGATTCGCATTTCTTATTAGTATTAAATGGTTGAATTCCAAAATAATGTGTCCCTCCCATCCTTTCTAGTTTGCAAAGCTCCACTTTTAGTTCCAAACACTCTTTTTGGTACAACAATCATTAAATTAACATTTGTACCTAAACTAATAAGTATATTAATTACAACAAACAAGTCTAGGCACCATTAAAACTCTAAATGCGTTTATTCCCAATAACCAGAACTGTCATTCACCTTGTTGTGTATTTCGTACAAATGTCGTGTGGTTTACTTTCTAAATAATGAGAAGTTGAATTCACCTTAAGCTAATTAGGTTCCTCTTTTTGTTCCAAAGAATATTTTTAATGCAATGATCATGAAATTGTCTTTTGTGTCATTATTAAAAACTATATTTATTGTAAAAACAATGTCCATGAACCATCTATACCATGAATTCATCCAATTCAAACAAACAATGGTGTGCTTAAACTTGATTAACATTTCTTATTGATATTAATTGGCTGAATTCCAAAACAAAGAATCCACCGCATGATTTTTGGTTAGGAAGGCTCTTCTTTTGTTTCCAAACACATGCTTTGATACAGTAGTCATAAAATTAACTTTTGTTGCTAAACTGCACAGTATGTTAATTAAAAAAAACCAAGTCTACACGCCATTTCAACTAAAAATGTGATTACTTTCGTCAACCATATGAGTCATTCCTCTTTGTTTGCATTTCAAACTAATGTTAACTGGTTTAATTTCCTTAACAATGAGACTTTCTAATCATGTCATGCTAATCAGGCTCCTTTTTTAGTTACAAGGACTATTGTTCATACAATGACCACGAAATTATCTTTTGTGTCCCTATTATCAACTATATTCATCGTGTAAACAATGTACAAGAAGCATTTATACCATGAATTTATTCAATTCCAACAAAAAATGGAGTCCTTAATCTTGATTGGCATTTCTTATTGGTACCAGATGGTTGAATTCCAAAATAATGTGTCACTCCCATCCTTTCTGGTTAGCAAAGCTCCTATTTTTGTTCCAAAGATTCTTTTTGGTGCAACAATCATGAAATTAACATTTGGACATAAAATAATTAGTATATTCTTTAGTACAGAACAAACAATTCTACGCAGCCTTAAAACTCTGAATGTGATTACTTCCAACAACCAGAACAGTCATTCACCTTGTTGTGTATTTCGTACTAATGTGAAGTGGTTTACTTTCTAAATAATGAGAAATTGAATTCACCTTAAGCTAATTAGGTTCCTCTTTTTGTTCCAAAGAATATTTTTAATGCAATGATCATGAAATTGTCTTTTGTATCATTATTAACAACTATATTCATTGTGAAAACAATGTCCACGAACCATTTATACCATGAATTCATCCAATTCCAACAAACAATGGTGTCCTTAAACTTGATTAACATTTCTTATTGATATTAATTGGCTGAATTCCAAAACAAAGAGTCCACCGCATCATTTTTGGTTAGCAAGGCTCTTCTTTTGTTTCCAAACACATGCTTCGATACAGTAGTCATAAAATTAACATTTGTTGCTAAACAGCATAGTATGTTAATTAAAAAAAAAACAAGTCTACACGCCATTTCAACTAAAAATGTGATTACTTCTGTCAACCATATGAGTCATTCTTCTTTGTTTGCATTTCAAACTAATGTTAACTAGTTTAATTCTCTTAACAATGAGACTTTCTAATCATGTCATGCTAATCAGGCTCCTTTTTTAGTTACAAGGACTATTGTTCATACAATGACCACGAAATTATCTTTTGTGTTCCTATTATCAACTATATTCATCGTGTAAACAATGTACAAGAACCATTTATACCATGAATTTATTCAATTCCAACAAAAAATAGAGTCCTTAATCTTGATTGGCATTTCTTATTGGTACTAGATGGTTGAATTCCAAAATAATGTGTCACTCCCATCCTTTCTGGTTAGCAAAGCTCCTATTTTTGTTCCAAAGATTCTTTTTGGTGCAACAATCATGAAATTAACATTTGGACATAAAATAACTAGTATATTATTTACAACAAACAAGTCTACGCAGCCTTAAAACTCTAAATGTGTTTACTTCCAACAACCATAATAGTCATTCACCTTGTTGTGTATTTCGTACTAATGTGAAGTGGTTTACTTTCTAAATAATGAGAAATTGAATTCACCTTAAGCTAATTAGGTTCCTCTTTTTGTTCCAAAGAATATTTTTAATGCAATGATCATGAAATTGTCTTTTGTATCATTATTAACAACTATATTCATTGTGAAAACAATGTCCACGAACCATTTATACCATGAATTCATCCAATTCCAACAAACAATGGTGTCCTTAAACTTGATTAACATTTCTTATTGATATTGATTGGCTGAATTCCAGAACAAAGAGTCCACCGCATCATTTTTGGTTAGCAAGGCTCTTCTTTTGTTTCCAAACACATGCTTTGATACAGTAGTCATAAAATTAACATTTGTTGCTAAACAGCACAGTATGTTAATTAAAAAAAACCAAGTCTACACGCCATTTCAACTAAAAATGTGATTACTTCTGTCAACCATATGAGTCATTCCTCTTTGTTTGCATTTCAAACTAATGTTAACTAGTTTAATTTCCTTAACAACGAGACTTTCTAATCATGTCATGCTAATCAGGCTCCTTTTTTAGTTACAAGGACTATTGTTCATACAATGACCACGAAATTATCTTTTGTGTTCCTATTATCAACTATATTCATCGTGTAAACAATGTACAAGAACCATTTATACCGTGAATTTATTCAATTCCAACAAAAAATGGATTCCTTAATCTTGATTGGCATTTCTTATTGGTACTAGATGGTGGAATTCCAAAATGATGTGTCACTCCCATCCTTTCTGGTTAGCAAAGCTCCTATTTTTGTTCCAGACATTCTTTTTGGTGCAACAATCATGAAATTAACATTTGGACATAAAATAACTAGTATATTATTTACAACAAACAAGTGTACGCACCCCTAAAACTCTAAATGTGTTTACTTCCAACAACCAGAACAGTCATTCACCTTATTGTGTATTTCCTACTAATGTGAAGTGGTTTACTTTCTAAATAATGAGAAATTGAATTCACCATAAGCTAATTAGGTTCCTCTTTTTGTTCCATAGAATATTTTTAATGCAATGATCATGAAATTGTCTATTGTATCATTATTAACAACTATATTCATTGCGAAAGCAATGTTCATGAACCATTTATACCATGAATTCATCCAATTCCAACAAACAATGGTGTCCTTAAACTTGATTAACATTTCTTATTGATATTGATTGGCTGAATTCCAGAACAAAGAGTCCACCGCATCATTTTTGGTTAGCAAGGCTCTTCTTTTGTTTCCAAACACATGCTTTGATACAGTAGTCATAAAATTAACATTTCTTACTAAACTGCACAGTATGTAAATGAAAAAAAACAATGTCTACGCTCCATTATAACTATAAATGTGATTACTTCCGTCAGCCATATGGGTCATTCATCTTCGTTTGCATTTCAAACTAATGTTGACTGGTTTCATTTCCATAATAATGAGACATTCTAATCATGTCATGCTAATCAGGCTCCTTTCTTAGTTACAAGGACTATTATCCATACAATGACCATGAAATTACCTTTTTTGTCCCTATTATCAACTATATTCATCGTGTAAACAATGTACAAGAACCATTTATACCATGAATTTATTCAATTCCAACAAAAAATGGAGTCCTTAATCTTGATTGGCATTTCTTATTGGTACTAGATGGTTGAATTCCAAAATAATGTGTCACTCCCATCCTTTCTGGTTAGCAAAGCTCCTATTTTTGTTCCAAACATTCTTTTTGGTGCAACAATCATGAAATTAACATTTGGACATAAAATAACTAGTATATTATTTACAACAAACAAGTCTACGCAGCCCTTAAAACTCTAAATGTGTTTACTTCCAACAACCAGAACAGTCATTCACCTTGTTGTGTATTTCGTACTAATGTGAAGTGGTTTACTTTCTAAATAATGAGAAATTGAATTCACCTTAAGCTAATTAGGTTCCTCTTTTTGTTCCAAAGAATATTTTTAATGCAATGATCATGAAATTGTCTTTTGTATCATTATTAACAACTATATTCATTGCGAAAAAATTGTCCACGAACCATTTATACCATGAATTCATCCAATTCCAACAAACAATGGTGTCCTTAAAATTGATTAACATTTCTTGTTGATATTAATTGGCTGAATTCCGGAACAAGGAGTCTAACGCAACATTTTTGGCTATCAAGGCTCTTCTTTTGTTTCCAAACACACGCTTTGATACAGTGATCATAAAATTAGCTTTTGTTACTAAACTGCACAGTATATCAATTAAAAAAAACCAAGTGTACGCAAAATTAAAACAATAAATGTGATTACTTCCGTCAACCATATGAGTCACTCATCTTCATTTGCATTTCAAACTAATGTTCACTGGATTAATTTCCTTAACAATAAGACTTTCTAATCATGTCATGCTAATCAGGCTCATTTTTTAGTTATAAGGACTATTGTTCATACAATGACCATGAAATTATCTTTTGTGTCCCTATTATCAACTATATTCATCGTGTAAACAATGTACAAGAACCATTTATACCATGAATTTATTCAATTCCAACAAAAAATGGAGTCCTTAATCTTGATTGGCATTTCTTATTGGTACTAGAAGGTTGAATTCCAAATTAATGTGTCACTCCCATCCTTTCTGGTTAGCAATGCTCCTATTTTTGTTCCCAACATTCTTTTTGGTGCAACAATCATGAAATTAACATTTGGACATAAAATAACTAGTATATTATTTACAACAAACAAGTCTACGCAGCCTTAAAACTCTAAATGTGTTTACTTCCAACAACCAGAACAGTCATTCACCTTGTTGTGTATTTTGTACTAATGTGAAGTGGTTTACTTTCTAAATAAAGAGAAATTGAATTCACCTTAAGCTAATTAGGTTCATCTTTTTGCTCCAAAGAATATTTTTAATGCAATGATCATGAAATTGTCTTTTGTGTCATTATTAAAAACTATATTTATTGTAAAAACAATGTCCATGAACCATCTATACCATGAATTCATCCAATTCCAACAAACAATGGTGTCCTTAAACTTGATTAGTATTTCTTATTGATATTGATTGGCTGAATTCCAAAACAAAGAGTCCACCGCAACATTTTTGGCTAGCAAGGCTCTTCTTTTGTTTCCAAACACACGCTTTGATACAGTGATCATAAAATTAGCATTTGTTACTAAACTGCACAGTATATCAATTAAAAAAAACCAAGCGTACGCAGAATTAAAACAATAAATGTGATTACTTCCGTCAACCATATGAGTCACTCATGTTCATTTGCATTTCAAACTAATGTTAATTGGTTTAATTTCTTTAATAATGAGACATTCTAATCATGTCATGCTAATCAGGCTCCTTTCTTAGTTACAAGGACTATTATCCATACAATAACCATGAAATTACCTTTTTTGTCCCTATTATCAACTATATTCATCGTGTAAACAATGTACAAGAACCATTTATGCCATGAATTTATTCAATTCCAACAAAAAATGGAGTCCTTAATCTTGATTGGCATTTCTTTTTGGTACTAGATGGTTGAATTCCAAATTAATGTGTCACTCCCATCCTTTCTGGTTAGCAAAGCTCCTCTTTTTGTTCCAAACATTCTTTTTGGTGCAACAATCATGAAATTAACATTTGGACATAAAATAACTAGTATATTATTTACAACAAACAAGTCTTTGCACCCTTAAAACTCTAAATGTGTTTACTTCCAACAACCAGAATAGTCATTCACGTTGTTGTGTATTTTGTACTAATGTGAAGTGGTTTACTTTATAAATAATGACAAATTGAATTCACCTTAAGCCAATTAGGTTCGTCTTTTTGCTCCAAAGAATATTTTTAATGCAATGATCATGAAATTGTCTTTTGTGTCATTATTAAAAACTATATTCATTGTAAAAACAATGTCCATGAACCATCTATACCATGAATTCATTCAATTCCAGCAAACAATGGTTTCCTTAATCTTGATCAATATTTCTTATGGATAGTAATTGGCTGAATTCCAAAACAAAGAGTCCACCACATCATTTTTGGTTAAAAAGGCTCTTCTTCTGTTTCCAAACACATGCTTTGATACAATAATCATAAAATTACCATTTGTTGCTAAACTGCATAGTATGTTAATTAAAAAAAAACAAGTCTACACTCCATTACAACTATAAATGTGATTACTTCCGTCAACCATATGAGTCATTCCTCTTTGTTTGCATTTCAAACTAATGTGAACTGGTTTAAATTCCTTAACAATGAGACTTTCTAATCATGTCATGCTAAGCAGGCTCCTTTTTTAGTTACAAGGACTATTGTTCATACAATGACCACGAAATTATCTTTTGTGTCCCTATTATCAACTATATTCATCGTGTAAAAAATGTACAAGAACCATTTATACCATGAATTTATTCAATTCCAACAAAAAATGGAGTCCTTAATCTTGATTGGCATTTCTTATTGGTACTAGATGGATGAATTCCAAAATAATGTGTCACTCCCATCCTTTCTAGTTAGCAAAGCTCCTATTTTTGTTCCAAACATTCTTTTTGGTGCAACAATCATGAAATTAACATTTGGACATAAAATAACTAGTATATTTTTTACAACAAACAAGTCTACGCACCCTTAAAATACTAAATGCGTTTACTTCCAACAACCAGAACAGTCATTCACCTTGTTGTGTATTTCGTACTAATGTGAAGTGGTTTACTTTCTAAATAATGAGAAATTGAATTCACCTTAAGCTAATTAGGTTCCTCTTTTTGTTCCAAAGAATATTTTTAATGCAATGATCATGAAATTGTCTTTTGTGTCATTATTAAAAACTCTATTTATTGTAAAGACAATGTCCATGAACCATCTATATCATGAATTCATTCAATTCCAACAAATAATGGTGTCATTAATCTTGATTAGCATTTCTTATTGATATTAATTGGCTGAATTTGAAAACAAAGAGTCCACCACATCATTTTTGGTTAGCAAGGCTCTTCTTTTGTTTCCAAACATATGCTTTGATACAGTAATCATAAAATTAACATTTATTGCTAAACTGCACAGTATGTTAATTCAAAAAAACCAACTCTACACTCCGTTACACCTATAAATGTGATTACTTCCGTCAGCCATTTGCGTCATTCATCTTCGTTTGCATTTCAAACTAATGTTGACTGGTGTCATTTCCTTAATAATGAGACATTCTAATCATGTCATGCTAATCAGGCTCCTTTTTTAGTTACAAGGACTATTGTTCATACAATGACCCTGAAATTTTCTTTTTTGTCTCTATTATCAACTATATTCATTGTGTAAACAATGTACAAGAACCATATACCATGAATTTATTCAATTCCAACAAAAGATGGAGTCCTTGATCTTGATTCGCATTTCTTATTAGTATTAAATGGTTGAATTCCAAAATAATGTGTCCCTCCCATCCTTTCTAGTTAGCAAAGCTCCTCTTTTTGTTCCAAACATTATTTTTGGCGCGACAATAATGAAATTAACATTTGGACATAAAATAACTAGCACATTATTTACAACAAACAAGTCTACGCACCTTTAAAACTCTAAATGTGTTTACTTCCAACAACCAGAACAGTCATTCACCTTGTTGTGTATTTCGTACTAATGTGAAGTGGTTTACTTTCTAAATAATGAGAAATTGAATTCACCTTAAGCTAATTAGGTTCCTCTTTTTGTTCCAAAGAATATTTTTAATGCAATGATCATGAAATTGTATTTTGTATCATTATTAACAACTATATTCATTGTGAAAACAATGTGCATGAACCGTTTATACCATGAATTCATCCAATTCCTACAAACAATGGTGTCCTTAAACTTGATTAACATTTCTTATTGATATTAATTGGCTGAATTCCAAAACAAAGAGTCCACCGCATCATTTTTGGTTAGCAAGGCTCTTCTTTTGTTTCCAAACACATGCTTTGATACAGTAGTCATAAAATTAACATTTGTTGCTAAACTGCACAGTATGTTAATTAAAAAAAACAAAGTCTACGCTCCATTACAACTATAAATGTGATTACTTCCGTCAGCCATATGAGTCATTCATCTTCGTTTGCATTTCAAACTAATGTTGACTGGTTTCATTTCCGTAATAATGAGACATTCTAATCATGTCATGCTAATCAGGCTCCTTTTTTAGTTACAAGGACTATTATCCATACAATGACCATGAAATTATCTTTTTTGTCCCTATTATCAACTATATTCATCGTGTAAACAATGTACAAGAACCATTTATACCATGAATTTATTCAATTCCAACAAAAAATGGAGTCCTTAATCTTGATCGGCATTTCTTATTGGTACTAGATGGTTGAATTCCAAATTAATGTGTCACTCCCATCCTTTCTAGTTAGCAAAGCTCCTCTTTTTGTTCCAAACATTATTTTTGGTGCAACAATAATGAAATTAACATTTGGACATAAAATAACTAGCATATTATTTACAACAAACATGTCTACGCACCTTTAAAACTCTAAATGTGTTTATTTCCAACAACCAGAACCGTCATTCACCTTGTTGTGTATTTCGTACTAATGTGACGTGGTTTACTTTCTAAATAATGAGAAATTGAATTCACCTTAAGCTAATTAGGTTCCTCTTTTTGTTCCAAAGAATATTTTCAATGCAATGATCATGAAATTGTCTTTTGTGTCATTATTAAAAACTATATTTATTGTAAAAACAATGTCCATGAACCATCTATATCATGAATTCATTCAATTCCAGCAAGCAATGGTGTCCTTAATCTTGATTAGCATTTCTTATTGATATTAATTGGCTGAATTCCAAAACAAAGAGTCCACCGCATCATTTTTGGTTAGCAAGGCTCTTCTTTTGTTTCCAAACACATGCTTTGATACAGTAGTCATAAAATTAACATTTGTTGCTAAACTGCACAGTATGTTAATTAAAAAAAACCAAGTCTACACTCCATTACAGCTATAAATGTGATTACTTTTGTCAACCATATGAGTCATTCATCTTCGTTTGCATTTCAAACTAATGTTGACTAGTTTCATTTCCTTAATAATGAGACATTCTAATCATTTCTTGCTAATCAGGCTCCTTTTTTAGTTACAAGGACTATTGTTCATACAATGACCCTGAAATTATCTTTTTTGTCTCTATTATCAACTATATTCATTGTGTAAACAATGTACAAGAACCATTTATACCATGAATTTATTCAATTCCAACAAAAAATGGAGTCCTTGATCTTGATTTGTATTTCTTATTAGTATTAAATGGTTGAATTCCAAAATAATGTGTCCCTCCCATCCTTTCTAGTTTGCAAAGCTCCTCTTTTAGTTCCAAACACTCTTTTTGGTACAACAATCATGAAATTAACATTTGTACCTAAACTAATTAGTATATTAATTACAACAAACAAGTCTAGGCACCATTAAAACTCTAAATGCGTTTATTCCCAACAACCAGAACTGTCATTCACCTTGTTGTGTATTTTGTACAAATGTGAAGTGGTTTACTTTCTAAATAATGAGAAATTGAATTCACCTTAAGCTAATTAGGTTCCTCTTTTTGTTCCAAAGAATATTTTTAATGCAATGATCATGAAATTGTCTTTTGTGTCATTATTAACAACTATATTCATTGTGAAAGCAATGTCCATGAACCATTTATACCATGAATTCATTCAATTCCAACAAACAATGGTGTCCTTAATCTTGATTAACATTTCTTATTGATATTAATTGGCTGAATTCCAAAACAAAGAGTCCACTGCATCATTTTTGGTTAGCAAGGCTCTTCTTTTGTTTCCAAACACATGCTTTGATACAGTAGTCATAAAATTAACATTTGTTGCTAAACTGCATAGTATGTTAATTAAAAAAAAAACAAAGTCTACGCTCCATTACAACTATAAATGTGATTACTTCCGTCAGCCATATGAGTCATTCATCTTCGTTTGCATTTCAAACTAATGTTGACTGGTTTCATTTCCGTAATAATGAGACATTCTAATCATGTCATGCTAATCAGGCTCCTTTTTTAGTTACAAGGACTATTATCCATACAATGACCATGAAATTATCTTTTTTGTCCCTATTATCAACTATATTCATCGTGTAAACAATGTACAAGAAACCATTTTATACCATGAATTTATTCAATTCCAACAAAAAATGGAGTCCTTAATCTTGATCGGCATTTCTTATTGGTACTAGATGGTTGAATTCCAAATAAATGTGTCACTCCCATCCTTTCTAGTTAGCAAAGCTCCTCTTTTTGTTCCAAACATTATTTTTGGTGCAACAATAATGAAATTAACATTTGGACATAAAATAACGAGTATATTATTTACAACAAACAAGTCTACGCACCTTTAAAACTCTAAATGTGTTTACTTCTAACAACCAGAACAGTCATTCACCTTGTTGTGTATTTCGTACTAATGTGAAGTGGTTTACTTTCTAAATAATGAGAAATTGAATTCACCTTAAGCTAATTAGGTTCCTCTTTTTGTTCCAAAGAATATTTTTAATGCAATGATCATGAAATTGTCTTTTGTGTCATTATTAACATCTATATTCATTGTGAAAACAATGTCCATGAACCATCTATACCATGACTGCATTCAATTCCAACAAACAATGGTGTCCTTAATCTTGATTAATATTTCTTATTTATATTAATTGGCTGAATTCCAAAACAAAGAGTCCACTGCATCATTTTTGGTTAGCAAGGCTCTTCTTTTGTTTCCAAACACATGCTTTGATACAGTAGTCATAAAATTAACATTTGTTGCTAAACTGCACAGTATGTTAATAAAAAAAAACCAAGTCTACACGCCATTTCAACTAAAAATGTGATTACTTCCGTCAACCATATGTGTCATTCCTCTTTGTTTGCATTTCAAACTAATGTTCACTGGTTTAATTTCCTTAACAATGAGACTTTCTAATCATGTGATGCTAATCGGGCTCCTTTTTTAGTTACAAGGACTATTGTTCATACAATGACCACGAAATTATCTTTTGTG
Source organism: Ceriops zippeliana (assembly GCA_037897445.1). Taxonomy (NCBI): domain Eukaryota; kingdom Viridiplantae; phylum Streptophyta; class Magnoliopsida; order Malpighiales; family Rhizophoraceae; genus Ceriops; species Ceriops zippeliana. Next base: position 14,651 of record JBAPLH010001519.1, read on the forward strand.
TCCCTATTATCAACTATATTCATCGTGTAAACAATGTACAAGAACCATTTATACCATGACTTTATTCAATTCCAATAAAAAAATGGAGTCCTTAATCTTCATTGGCATTTCTTATTGGTACTAGATGGTTGAATTCCAAAATAATGTGTCACTCCCATCCTTTCTAGTTAGCAAAGCTCCTATTATTGTTCCAAACATTAATTTTGGTGCAACAATAATGAAATTAACATTTGGAAATAAAATAACTAGCATATTATTTACAACAAACAAGTCTACGCACCCTTTAAAACTCTAAATGTGTTTACTTCCAACAACCAGAACAGTCATTCACCTTGTTGTGTATTTCGTACTAATGTGAAGTGGTTTACTTTCTAAATAATGAGAAATTGAATTCACCTTAATCTAATTAGGTTCCTCTTTTTGTTCCAAAGAATATTTTTAATGCAATGATCATGAAATTGTCTTTTGTGTCATTATTAAAAACTATATTTATTGTAAAAACAATGTCCATGAACCATCTATACCATGAATTCATTCAATTCGTGCAAACAATGGTGTCCTTAATCTTGATTAAGCATTTCTTATTGATATTAATTGGCTGAATTCCAAAACAAAGAGTCCACCGCATCATTTTTGGTTAGCAAGGCTCTTCTTTTGTTTCCAAACACATGCTTTGATACAGTAGTCAAAAAATTAACATTTGTAGCTAAACTGCACAGTATGTTAATTAAAAAAAACCAAGTCTACACGCCATTTCAACTAAAAATGTGATTACTTCTGTCAACCATATGAGTCATTCCTCTTTGTTTGCATTTCAAACTAATGTTGACTGGTTTCATTTCCTTAACAATGAGACTTTCTAATCATGTCATGCTAATCAGGCTCCTTTTTTAGTTACAAGGACTATTGTTCATACAATGACCATGAAATTATCTTTTTTGTCTCTATTATCAACTATATTCATTGTGTAAACAATGTACAAGAACCATTTATACCATGAATTTATTCAATTCCAACAAAAAATGGAGTCCTTAATCTTGATTGGCATTTCTTATTGGTACTAAATGGTTGGATTCCAAAATAATGTGTCACTCCCATCCTTTCTGGTTTGCAAAGCTCCTCTTTTTAGTTCCAAACATTCTTCTTTTTGGTACAACAATCATGAAATTAACATTTGTACCTAAAATAATTAGTATATTAATTTACAACAAACAAGTCTACGCACCATTAAAACTCTAAATGTGTTTACTTCCAACAACAGAATAGTCATTCACCTTGTTGTGTATTTCGTACTAATGTGAAGTGGTTTACTTTCTAAATAATGAGAAATTGAATTCACACCTTAAGCTAATTAGGTTCGTCTTTTTGTTCCAAAGAATATTTTTAATGCAATGATCATGAAATTGTCTTTTGTGTCATTATTAAAAACTATATTCATTTGTAAAAACAATGTCCATGAACCATCTATACCTATGAATTCATTCAATTCCACAAACAATGGTGTCCTTAATCTTGATTACCATTTCTTATTGATATTAATTGGCTGAATTCCAAAACAAAAGAGTCCACCACATCATTTTTGGTTAGCAAGGCTCTTCTTTTGTTTCCAAACACATGCTTTGATACAGTAATCATAAAATTAACATTTGTTGCTAAACTGCACAGTATGTTAATTAAAAAAAACCAAGTCTACACTCCATTACAACTATAAATGTGATTACTTCCGTCAACCATATGAGTCATTCATCTTCGTTTGCATTTCAAACTAATGTTGACTGGTTTCATTTCCTTAATAATGAGACATTCTAATCATGTCATGCTAATCAGGCTCCTTTTTTAGTTACAAGGACTATTGTTCATACAATGACCATGAAATTATCTTTTTTTTGTCTCTATTATCAAACTATATTCATTGTGTAAACAATGTACAAGAACCATTTATACCATGAATTTATTCAATTCCAACAAAAAATGGAGTCCTTGGTCTTGATTCGCATTTCTTATTAGTATTAAATGGTTGAATTCCAAAATAATGTGTCCCTCCCATCCTTTCTAGTTTGCAAAGCTCCTCTTTTTGTTCCAAACACTCTTTTTGGTAACAAACAATCATGAAATTAACATTTGTAACTAAAACTAATTTAGTATATTAATTACAACAAACAAGTTCTAGGCACCATTAAAACTCTAAATGCGTTTACTTCCAACAACCAGAACAGTCATTCACCTTGTTGTGTATTTCGTACTAATGTGAAGTGGTTTACTTTCTAAATAATGAGAAATTGAATTCACCTTAAGCTAATTAGGTTCCTCTTTTTGTTCCAAAGAATATTTTTAATGCAATGATCATGAAATTGTCTTTTGTGTCATTATTAAAAACTATATTCATTGTAAATCAATGTCCATGAACCATCCATACCGTAAATTCATTCAATTCCAGCAAACAATGGTGTCCTTAATCTTGATTAACATTTCTTATTGATATTAATTGGCTGAATTCCAAAAGAAAGAGTCCACCACATCATTTTTGGTTAGCAAGGCTCTTTTTTTGTTTCCAAACACATGCTTTGATACAGTAATCATAAAATTAACATTTGTTGCTAAACTGCACAGTATGTTAATTAAAAAAAACCAAAGTCTACACTCCATTTCAACTAAAAATGTGATTACTTCTGTCAACCATATGAGTCATTCCTCTTTGTTTGCATTTCAAACTAATGTTAACTGGTTTAATTTCCTTAACAATGAGACTTTCTAATCATGTCATGCTAATCAGGCTCCTTTTTTAGTTACAAGGACTATTGTTCATACAATGACCATGAAATTATCTTTTTTGTCCCTATTATCAACTATATTCATCGTGTAAACAATGTACAAGAACCATTTATACCATGAATTTATTCAATTCCAACAAAAAATGGAGTCCTTAATCTTGATTGGCATTTCTTATTGGTACTAGATGGTTGAATTCCAAAATAATGTGTCACTCCCATCCTTTCTAGTTAGCAAAGCTCCTATTTTTGTTCCAAACATTCTTTTTGGTGCAACAATCATGAAATTAACATTTGGACATAAAATAACTAGTATATTATTTACAACAAACAAGTCTACGCAGCCTTAAAACTCTAAATGTGTTTACTTCCAACAACCAGAACAGTCATTCACCTTGTTGTGTATTTCGTACTAATGTGAAGTGGTTTACTTTCTAAATAATGAGAAATTGAATTCACCTTAAGCTAATTAGGTTCCTCTTTTTGTTCCAAAGAATATTTTTAATGCAATGATCATGAAATTGTCTTTTGTGTCATTATTAACAACTATATTCATTGTGAAAACAATGTCCATGAACCATCTATACCATGAATTCATCCAATTCCAACAAACAATGGTGTCCTTAATCTTGATTAACATTTCTTATTGATATTAATTGGCTGAATTCCAAAAGAAAGAGTCCACCACATCATTTTTGGTTAGCAAGGCTCTTTTTTTGTTTCCAAACACATGCTTTGATACAGTAATCATAAAATTAACATTTGTTGCTAAACTGCACAGTATGTTAATTAAAAAAAACCAAGTCTACACACCATTTCAACTAAAAATGTGATTACTTCCGTCAACCATATGAGTCATTCCTCTTTGTTTGCATTTCAAACTAATGTTAACTGGTTTCATTTCCTTAACAATGAGACTTTCTAATCATGTCATGCTAATCAGGCTCCTTTTTTAGTTACAAGGACTATTGTTCATACAATGACCATGAAATTATCTTTTGTGTCCCTATTATCAACTATATTCATCGTGTAAAACAATGTACAAGAAACCATTTTATACCATGAATTTATTCAATTCCAACAAAAAATGGAGTCCTTAATCTTGATTGGCATTTCTTATTGGTACTAGATGGTTGGATTCCAAAATAATGTGTCACTCCCATCCTTTCTGGTTAGCAAAGCTCCTCTTTTTGTTCCAAACATTCTTTTTGGTGCACCAATCATGAAATTAACATTTGGACATAAAATAACTAGTATATTTTTTACAACAAACAAGTCAACGCACCCTTAAAACTCTAAATGCGTTTACTTCTAACAACCAGAACAGTCATTCACCATGTTGTGTATTTCGTACTAATGTGAAGTGGTTTACATTCTAAATAATGAGAAATTGAATTCACCTTAAGCTAATTAGGTTCGTCTTTTTGTTCCAAAGAATATTTTTAATGCAATGATCATGAAATTGTCTTTTGTGTCATTATTAAAAACTATATTCATTGTAAAATCAATGTCCATGAACCATCTATACCGTGAATTCATTCAATTCCAGCAAACAATGGTGTCCTTAATCTTGATTAACATTTCTTATTGATATTAATTGGCTGAATTCCAAAAGAAAGAGTCCACCACATCATTTTTGGTTAGCAAGGCTCTTCTTTTGTTTTCCAAACACATGCTTTGATACAGTAATCATAAAATTAACATTTGTTGCTAAACTGCACAGTATGTTAATTAAAAAAAAAACCAAGTCTACACTCCATTACAACTATAAATGTGATTACTTTCCGTCAACCATATGAGTCATTCATCTTCGTTTGCATTTCAAACTAATGTTGACTGGTTTTAATTTCCTTAATAATGAGACATTCTAATCATGTCATGCTAATCAGGCTCCTTTTTTAGTTACAAGGACTATTGTTCATACAATGACCATGAAATTATCTTTTTTTGTCCCTATTATCAACTATATTCATTGTGTAAACAATGTACAAGAACCATTTATACCATGAATTTATTCAATTCCAACAAAAAAATGGAGTCCTTAATCTTGATTGGCATTTCTTATTGGTACTAGATGGTTGAATTCCCAAATTAATGTGTCACTCCCATCCTTTCTAGTTTGCAAAGCTCCTACTTTTTGTTCCAAACATTCTTTTTTGGTGCAACAATCATGAAATTAACATTTGGACATAAAATAACTAGTATATTATTTACAACAAACAAGTCTACGCAGCCTTAAAACTCTAAATGTGTTTACTTCCAACAACCAGAACAGTCATTCACCTTGTTGTGTATTTCGTACTAATGTGAAGTGGTTTACTTTCTAAATAATGAGAAATTGAATTCACCTTAAGCTAATTAGGTTCCTCTTTTTGTTCCAAAGAATATTTTTAATGCAATGATCATGAAATTGTCTTTTGTGTCATCATTATTAAAAACTATATTCATTGTATAAAAAACAATGTCCATGAACCATCTATACCATGAATTCATTCAATTCAAAACAAACAATGGTGTCCTTAAATCTTGATTAACATTTCTTATTGATATTAATTGGCTGAATTCCAAAACAAAGAAGTCCACCGCATCATTTTTTGGTTAGCAAGGCTCTTCTTTTGTTTCCAAACACATGCTTTGATACAGTAATCATAAAATTAAACTTTTGTTGCTAAACTGCACAGTATGTTTAATTAAAAAAAACCAAGTCTACACGCCATTTCAACTAATAAATGTGATTACTTCCGTCAACCATATGAGTCATTCATCTTTGTTTGCATTTCAAACTAATGTTAACTGGTTTTAATTTCCTTAATAATGAGACATTCTAATCATGTCATGCTAATCAGGCTCCTTTTTTAGTTACAAGGACTATTGTTCATACAATGACCATGAAATTATCTTTTTGTGTGTCCCTATTATCAACTATATTCATCGTGTAAACAATGTACAAGAAGCATTTATACCATGAATTTATTCAATTCCAACAAAAAATGGAGTCCTTAATCTTGATTGGCATTTCTTATTGTTATTAGATGGTTGAATTCCAAAATAATGTGTCACTCCCATCCTTTCTGGTTAGCAAAGCTCCTATTTTTGTTCCAAACATTCTTTTTGGTGCAACAATCATGAAATTAACATTTTGGACATAAAATAACTAAGTATATTATTTTACAACAAACAAGTCTACGCCACCTCTTAAAACTCTAAATGTGCCGTTTACTTCCAACAACCAGAACAGTCATTCACCTTGTTGTGTATTTCGTTACTAATGTGAAGTGGGTTTACATTCTAAATAATGAGAAATTGAATTCACCTTAAGCTAATTAGGTTCCTCTTTTTGTTCTCAAAGAATATTTTTTTAATGCAAATGATCATGAAATTGTCTTTTGTGTCAATTATTAAAAACTATATTCATTGTAAAAACAAATGTCCATGAACCATCTTATACCATGAATTCATCCAATTCCATAACAAACAATGGTGTCCTTAATCTTGATTAACATTTCTTATTGATATTAATTGGCTGAATTCCAAAACAAAGAGTCCACCGCATCAATTTTTGGTTAGCAAGGCTCTTCTTTTGTTTCCAAACACATGCTTTGATACAAGTAATCATAAAATTAACTTTTGTTGCTAAACTGCACAGTATGTTAATTAAAAAAAAACCAAGTCTACACTCCCATTATCAACTATAAATGTGATTACTTCCGTCAACCATATGAGTCATTCATCTTCGTTTGCATTTCAAACTTTAATGTTAACTGGTTTAATTTCCTTAACAATGAGACTTTCTAATCATGTCATGCCTAAATCAGGCTCCTTTTTTAGTTACAAGGACATATTGTTAATACAATGACCTATGAAATTATCTTTTTTGTCCCTATTATCAAACTATATTCATTGTGTAAACAATGTACAAGAAACGCATTTTATACCATGAATTTATTCAATTCCAACAAAAAATGGAGTCCTTAATCTTGGATTGGCATTTCTTATTGGTACTAAGATGGGTTGAATTCCAAAATAATGTGTCCCTCCCATCCTTTCTAGTTTGCAAAGCTCCACTTTTGTTCACAAACATTCTTTTTGGTGCAACAATCATGAAATTAACATTTGGTACCTAAATCTAACTAGTATATTTTTTTTACAAACAAACAAGTCTACGCACCATTAAAACTTAAATGCGTTTTCTCCTCCAACAAACCAAGAACAGTCATTCACCCTTGTTGTGATATTTTCGTACTAATGTGAATGAAGTGGGTTTACTTTCTAAATTAATGAGAATATTGATATTCACAACTTAAGCTAATTAAGTTCCTATCTTTTTGTTACCAAAGAATTATTTTTAATGCAATGATCCATGAAATTGGTCTTTTGATGTCATTATTTAAAAACTAAATATTCATTGTAAAAACCAATATGTCCATCGGAACATCTATACCATGATTTCATTACTAAATTCCAACAAAACAATGGTTTGTCTTAATCTTGATTAACATTTCTTCATATTCGATATTAATATAGGATGAATTCAAAACAAAGAGCGTCTCCCACCATCATCATTTTTGGTTAGGGAAGGCCCTATTATGTTGTTTTCAAACACACATTCTTTTGATACAGAGTGATTTGCTCATCATAAAATTAACTTTTGTTGTCTTAAACTGCACAGTATGTTAATTAAAAAAAAACCAAGTCTAACACGCATTAAAACTATAAATGTGATTACTTTCGTCATACATATGAGGTTCATTCTCTTTTGTTTGCATTTCAAACTTAATTGTTAACTTGGTTTAATTTCCTTCCAAGTAATGAGACCATTCTAATCATGTCATGCTAATCAGGCTCCTTTTTTAGTTACAAGGACTAATTGTTCATACAATGACCAATGAAATTATCTTTTGTGTCCCTATTATCAACTATATTCATTGTGTAAACAATGTACAAAAAAACCATTTTATTACCAATGAAATTTTATTCCAATTCCAACAAAAATAATGGAGATGGTCCTTTAATCTTGATATAAGGGCATTTTCCTTATTGGTATTAGATGGTTTGTGAAATTCCAAATTAATGTGTCTACTACCCATCCTTTCTTGTTTACCATTTTTATGTTTAAGCTAAAGCTCCTATTCTTTGTTCCACCAAAACATTCTTTTTGAGTGCTAACAATCATGAAATTAACTTTTTGGACCATAAAATAACATAGTATATTACTGTTACAACAAACATGTCATACGCAGACTTTAAAACTCTAAGAATGGTGCTTTACTTCCAACACCAGCAACAGTCATTCACCTTGTGGTGTATTTCGTTACTAATGTGAAGTGGTATACTTTACTAAATAATGAGAAATAAATAAAAAAAAGAATTGGGGAATTCACCTTAAGCTAATTATGTTCCTCTTTTTGTTCCAAAGAATATTTTTTTTTTAATGCAAAGATCATGAAATTGTCTTTTGTATCAATTAGTAATCATCTTTATTCATTTCGGGGGGGTGGGGAAAAACAATGTCTGTTTACGAACCATCTATCTACCAATGAATTAATCCAATTTTAACAAATCAATGGTTGTCCTTAATTCTTGATTAATTCATTAATCTTCATTAACATTTATTATTGTTATTAATTGGCTGAATTCCATTAACAAAAGCTGTCCACCGCATCGAATTTTTGGTTAGACACAACCCTCACCATGGCTCTTCTTTTGGTTTCAAACACATGCTTCGATAAAAGTGAGTCATAAAATTAACATTTGTTGCTAACACTGGCAACATTGTTTGTTATAATTAAAAAATAAAACCAACGGGTCTACACAGCCATTGGAAAACTATAAATGTGGATTTACTTATGTCAACCATCATTGAGTAATTCAATCTTTTGTTTGCATTTTACCTACACTTAATGTTAACTAGTTCTAATTTCCTTAATAATGAGACATTCTAATCATGTCATGCTAATCAGGCTCCTTTTAGTTT